>LOEQ01002659.1:146293-163373 GCA_001685075.1 Bramus lutescens | reverse complement strand
CAAGGACCTTGCAGCCAATAGGGCAGGCGGTCTGAAAGGTTGTCCTCAGCTCAGAGACAGGACTCTTGGAGGTCTAAGAACCCAGCAGACAAAAGGGCGAACTTGGTGGGGAGGGCAGTGTTGTACCGAGCCAAGAAGCCCCTGCAGCAGGAGCTGGAGGTACCCTACACTCCCCTCTGAGTGGGTAGCCTCAGTGCAGGAGTAGGAACTGTTCCTAGGACAAGGAAGGACCTTGCAGATGATAGGTCTTCATAGAGTTTTACAACTGTTACTGTAAATAGCACTGAATTTCCTAACTGATTTTCTTCTGCCGTTAGTTTCAAATGTTAGTTTGACAATACCACCTAAAGCCGATATCTTCCACCAATATCTAGATTAACTGTTAAGACTAAGAATTTTTAAGAGCATCAGTTCCTCCTGTAAGGCTATTATAATTTAAAATGAGGTTTTAGTTTTGTTTTTTTTTTTTTTCAGAGAAGGTCTCATGTAGCCAGGTGGTCTTCTCTTGCTGTGTAAGTAAGGATGGCCTTGAACATCTGTTTCTCCTGCTCTTACCTCACAAGAGTTAGTGTCTTATGTGGTATAAGACCACCATGTCAGTCTTATGTGGTACTGGGGATCTAAGTTAGGGCCATATATGCGTAAGCACTTAGAAGACATACTTCTTTAAACTTGGTCAACTTAGCCAAAACCTTTGTCTACTGTTTTCCAAGCCCAGCTTCCAATAGCTAGCACTTTTCCAACTATTTTGTTTTCAGTAAAGTATTGTACTATTTGTGATTTATTTATTTTTATTTTATGTGCTTTGTTGTTTTGCCTGCATATATGTCTGTGTGAGAGTGTTGAATCCCCTGGAACTGGAGTTAACAACAATTGTGAGCTGCCATGTGGGTGCTGGGAATTGAACCTGAGTCCTTTGGAAGAGCACTCAGTACTCCTGACCTCTGAGCCATCTCTCCAGCCCCAAGTGTTGCATTATTTAAAAATGAAGTATATTCTTACTCCTTGCTGGTTTATAATGTAGCTAGGTATGAAAATGGGTAGTGATGTAAATATGTTGAATAGGAATTTTTATTTAATCAACATTATGTAACTCCAGTAGTGGTAAAATATTAGTATAGTGTAGACAGCTTAAACATTCAAATGTTGACTAATTTCTTTGTTACTTATTAAAAGGACGTAATAGTGTTATATTTTATTTTTTAGAGATATAATACTGTTTGAGTATTTGCAATATGCTTGGCAGTATACTAAGTTCTTTATGTATATTTGCTTTCTCTTTTTTTCTTCCTTCTTTCCTTCCTTCCTTCCCTCTTCTTTCTTCTTCTCCCCCNCCTTTTTTTTTTTTTTTGCAGGGATGGGAATGTAAACAAGGTCTCACCAAGTAGAGCAGGCTGACCTTGAACTTATCATATAGCCTGCCTCAGCCGCCCAGGCCTGAGGACTTTTAAAGCACACACCACCATGTCTAGCTCTGTTTCCTACATTTAATTCACGTGACAGTTCTGGTTAAGGTTCTATTCTTCCCATTTTACATACATTAAATGCCTTCCCAGAGTCTCTCAGCAGTTAAGTGGCAGGGCAAAGCCTACAGTCTGCTGAGTCTGATACAGAGTTCTTAAAGGAGTTAACTGTCTCATTAGCCAAACCAGGGGACACCCATCACATGGGTGCAGAAGAGAAAGGTGTAAAGAACATAGGCCCCCTTAACTATTTTAACATTGGGAATTTTTTTTTCTTTCTTTTGACAAGGTAAGGATGTTATTTATTAATTTAATCAGTTAAGTTCTTGGGGTTTTTTTGTGTGTGTGTTTTTGTTTGTTTGTTTGTTTGTTTGTTTAGCCCCGGTTGTCCTTGAACTTTTTATGTAGTCTAGGCTTACTTCAGACTTCTGATCTCCCATTTCTAGTTCTGGGATGCTAGAATTACAAGTGTCCACCCCCACATCAACTATAACATACAATTATTTGATTAACTCTTTCAAGCATTACATTTTTTATTTCATTGAAAGTTACATAGTTTAAAATATGGTAAAACTTTAAAAATTACTAACATAATTTTTAATAATGTTGATCTTTTCAAAAGTGTAGCAGCAAAATAGACTTAGAGGAGAGATATATACCTATTGTAAATATTACCTAAATTATTTAAATAAATGTATTTTATTTTATAGGGATTACAACATCCAGTGTAAGCATAATTGGTCAACGCATGAACTATGGGTTTGGATGTGGTGATTTTGAAGATGATAGGTTACATGACATTTCACCTAGTGCTTTAAAAGTACAAAATAAGGAACCCCCAAGACATAAGCATACAAAAGGTTTGTAAATTTCATGACAAATTAATTTTTAATATTCAATATATCTAAGTCAGAATCTTCTCTAAACATACCAAGAAAAAATAACTAAGAATTCTTAACTTTAAGGTTTTCAACTTACCGTTCATTCTATTGATAGGTTTTCTCTGAAATAACTTTTTAGGATTTATGGTCTATGCTCTTGTCTAAAGGAGCTGATGCAAAGGACAAAACATTAGTTAATATTGGGAATCCCTGGGCTTTACCCCAAGAGCTTGCAGGTACATACATGCAAACAGATTTTCTGTAAGACATTTCTTCACTGAGAGTGAGAACAGTCATGTGAATGAATGTCTGTGTGGATGTTAGCCATGGAGTCTAGATGTGGCAGTAGGAAAGTCCTTCCCTTACTAGAACTTCTTGTTATCTCTAGCTCCTTAACTGTTGTATTTTAAAACTGCAATAGTGAACAGGACATTAGGTGAGTGCTTTGTCCATTTCCAAAGTTACTCTATGGTAGTTGCATTTAAAATAATTTCTTAGCCAGCACAGTAGTTCCTACTTGTAGTCTCAGCATTTGGGAGCTTGTGACTGGAGAATTACCCTGAATCTAAGGCCAGCCTGGGGTACACTGTGAGTCCAATAAGTAAAGAGCTGCCTTTTTTTCTCCTTTTGCATGTGACAGCTGTGAACCTGCTAAGACCAACATTTAAGCTGGGCATGGTGGTGCACACTGCAGTCTCAGCACTCAGGAGGCAGAGGCAGGATGCTCAGACATTTGAGGCTATCCTGGGCTACATAGTAAGACCCTGCCTCAAAAAGAATGACCAAAAGGAAAAGGAGGGGACAACCTCTGGGCTTCATTACTCCTGATCATCTTAAATCATGGATGGGGAGGCAGTTGCGTGTTAGGATGTGTACTTATTTGTGTGTGGAAGTAACCCAGTTTAGCCTAGAAAATTACGCTTTGGCTTGAGATTGACTTCTTCTGTTCTGGGGCTTGAATTTTGTTCTCTACTTTCATGCTTACTTCTGATGATGATTGCGTGATAATTCTATGATTGTATGTTTCTCTCTTCTTCAACCCAGACTGTGTAAGCTCCTCAAGGGAAGGAAGATTTCTGTTTTGTTGTTGATCTCTGTGGTAGCTAATGTATAGGGAATATTCTAATTTTAAATATTCATTGAATTGATTGATTTGGATTAGTTATGAAATATATTTTCAATTTTTAAAGGCTATATAATATCCTAAAATATACCACAGTGAGTGCTTTTTAATGTGCTGTTTTGCCTTTCTTGTCTTTGTTTCTTTTTTTTTAATTCCTTTTTCTTTTTCTTTTAGGATTTACAAGGTCATCAAATTTACAACAGATTTCCAATTTTGACTTCACATCTACAAATACAGATGACTCAGTAGTAATTGTTGGAAAAGGTATTTATAAGTTGTCTAGCTTTTAAATTTAAGCATTTACTACACATAAGCAATACTGGTCAATATTAAGTTGAAATAATTAAAAATGAATACTTAATTTTATATTTTTGCCCATTAATGAAACCATAGGGCATTCATGTTAGTAACTTTCAGAAGTAGTTAGATACTTGTAAGGCAGTTTAGGGATATCTATAATAACTATATTATACTTTAATGTCAAATAGGTCTTACCAGTGTAGCAATTAATGCAACTTAATGTGAAATTTCTTATTTCTAACGAAATTTCAAAGTGAGCCCTTGTTATATATTTCAGAGGTGCAAGGTGACCTTGAAGAAACAAAATTGTCTTTAAATATTATTCTTTTTTCTTAAATGCCATCTTAGTTACTTTTCTCATATCTCACGAAAAGCGATGTAAGGGATGAAGAGTTGAACTTGGCCCCTGAGTTGAGATTATACAGTGCATTGTGGTGGGGTGACTTGATGACGGCAGTGTGAGCTGGGTGCTCCCAGTGCATCTGCAGTACGGAGAGCAGAAAGACGAATCTCATTCCCTGCTCACTGTCTGCTTTCTATTCAGCCCGCTCACCTTCAGGGTGCATCATCCTTTGGTTAGACTTGTCTGGAAATGTCCTTATTGACAAACCCAGAGGTCTTCTTTCCAAGATGATCACAATTTCAGTCGAGTAGATTTGCTATCACAAGTCCACCCCTTGTCAGTTTGACATTCAAACACATCACTTTATGGGCTTTTATTTATTTTCTTATATATTTATTTATTTTTGGTTTTTCAAGACAGGGTTTCTCTATAGCTTTAGAGCCTGTCCTGGAACTAGCTCTTGTAGACCAGGCTGGCATCGAACTCACAGAGATCTGCCTGACTCTGCTTCCTGAGCGCTGGGATAAAAGGCATGTGCTACCACTGCCCAGCTCAAACACATCACTTTAAATCATAACATTCCAACTTTGGCCTGATAGGTTCATGATCATCTCATAATACAAAATATATTTATTCCAACTAACAAAATTCCAGTAGTCCTACCATTAAGAAGTTCAGAATCTCTTCTGAGACTGAAGGCAGTCTGTTAGCATGAACCCCAGTAAAATAAAATAAATTTTAAAATAAGATAAAAACCATGTTGCATACTTTAATATACAATGACACAAAGTAAACATTCCCATTTCAACAGGGAGTAATGAAGCAAGGAAAGATGGGGCCAAAGCAAGACAAAAAAAAACCCAGCTGAACTGTCACCAAATAATGCAGCTACGTGTCTGACATCTGTGACTTGTGATCACAATATCTAGGCCATTGGCTTTGAGTAGCTCTGTCTTTCCAACTCTGCCACTTCCAACACATTGCCTTCTTAGGCCAGCTCCACTCTATGCATACAGCTTGCCTCAAAAAAATAATCCTGTGGTCCTGGAATCCCTAACATTTTACAATCTTCATCACAAACTAGCCTTTGGATTCATAGCTTGTCCCGTGGTATCTATTACCGTGATAAAACTGACATGGGAGAAGAAAGGGTTACAGGTTAACAGGTCCATCTTGAAGAGCAGTCAAGGCAGGAACTCAAGGAGGAACCTAGAGGCAGAAACAGAAGCAGAGACTATGGAAGACAGCATTTCACTATAGTAGGAAGACATGACAGCAAGTGGCGGCATGGTGGTAGGAACAGGAAGTAGGCAAGGCTATGAACCCTCTAAGCTGGCCCTCCTAGTGGCATACTTCTCCAGCAAGGCCTTATCTCCAAGACCTCCCTAAGTAGTATCAGTAATTGGGGACCAAGTGTTCAAATGCCTGAGACTGTGGGGAACCCAGTTTCATTCAGCAGCCTCTCCAGGGGCCCCTTGCATGGAACCTATTCCTGTCACATACTACTTGGATACCAAATTTTCTGGAATCTAGACACAAGTTTCCATGGCCCTTTATCTCTTACTTTTTGCCTGCTTGCAAAATTACCATGTGGATTATACTACCAAATTCTGCTGCCAGCTTGGGTTGTAATGTTTAGGTGTTGTAGCCATCATCACTTTTGTCCTGTGTATGCAGTCAGGAATCAGAGTGGAATGAACTCTGGTGCTCCGAAGTTGCTCTTCTTCTCTGAGAAGCTAAGATGTAGCAAGATAAACAACAAGGCAGGCACCCTTTATTTATTTGTTTGTTTTCTTCTCATATATTACATCCTGACCAAAATTTCCCCTTTGTCCTCAGTACCCCCACTCCCATTTTCCCCTAATCCACGCTCCTCCGTTTCTCTTCAGAAAAGGGCAGGCCTCCCAGGGATAAGCCAAACATGGCATATCAAGTGAGGAATGCATCTTTTTGTTCAGTATTATGAAATAGATTTTGTTGCAAATAATTTGATAATTTCATTAAATATCCTCTTCAAATTACCTCTAGACTATTTTGAAGATTTAGTCTGTAGTTTCAATTTCTCTTGTGTCTTGGTCAGTGTTCCATTTCTGTGAAGCGACACCGTGACCAACACAACTCTTATAAAGGAAAACATTTCATTGGAACTGGCTTACAGTTTCAGAGATTCTATTATCATCATTGTGAGAAGCATGGCAACATGAAGGCAGGCATGGTGCTGGAGAAAGAGCTAAGAGTTCTCCATCCTGATCTGCAGGCAGGAAGAAGAGAGAGACTCTAGGCTTAGCATAGGCTTTTAAAGCCTCACATCCCTCACCCAGTGACACACTTCCTCCCACAAGGCCACACCTCCTAATCCTTTCAAATAGCAACACTCCCTTGTGACTACACATTAAAATTTATTAGCCAATGGGGGCCATTCTCATTCAAACCACCACATCTTATATCCATGGACATATTTTTACTTGTCCAGATTTCCATATAAATGTCCCTACCTCAGGATTTATGCTTCCCTTTCTTCCTTGTGTAAACAAATCCCAGTTTAAAGTTGTGCTCTTAGAAATCATCTTAAACATCTAGTTCACAGCAGCCTTATGAGTCTTCCCTTGAACCTCACTTAAAAGTCCAATTTTGACCTATATCTTCATGTCTTCTTACATGAGTGGGATATTTGTTTGTGTTTAACATGTTTTACCGTGTACTAAATGAAAAACCTTAAAATTTGTTACTTGGAATGCCATTACAGAAACTATAATTGCTTAATTTTCGGTTGATTGCAGATGTATTTGGAAATCCAAATTCAGTGCCAGCAACTTGCAACCAACCAGTGATATCCTCTTTGGAACATGAGGATACATTCTCAGTGAAACCAAGCATTGAATCGCCCTCAGGGATTTATGGAAGAGCAGTCCTGCAAAATACCCCATCATATCTTGATGTTGAAAATGACAAAGATGTAAGGTTCTCTGCTGATCCTTAGCTATGTCGTTATTTCCTTTATATGAGCTGTGGGATACCAAACATCTTTTAATTAGCAACTTTAATTTTATCTTGTGTGTGTGTGTCTGCATGTGCACATGCATGCACATGCTGATGTGGAAGCCAGAACATAGCTTTGTGTGTCGGTCCGCAATTTACACCTTGTTTTAAGGAGCATCTCTGTCACTGCACTGTGTAAGCCAGGCTAGCTGTTTCACAGCTTCTGGGGATTCTCTCCTGTTTCTTCTTCCCATCTTGCTGTAGGAGAACTGGAGTTATAGATGCATAGCACAATATCTGGCTTTATTTGAGTTCAGCAATCTTGAATAGCACATTCTTTGTTGTTGTTGTTGTCGTTTGTTTTTTGAGACAGGGTTTCTCTGTGTAACAGCTCTGGCTGTCCTAGAACTCACTTTATAGACCAGACTAGCCTTGAACTCATAGAGATCTGTCTCTGTTTCTGGAGTGCTGGGATTAAAAGTGTATGCCATCACCATTTGAACAGTAAACTTGAATAACATACTTTTTATCCACAGAGCTGTCTCCTCACTTGATTAAAATTTTAGGTAATTGAAATTTCTTTAATCACTTAAATTGTTGATATACAATATGTAAAGATATAGTATATAACATAATATATAATATGTTTTATGCTGAACCTAATGTACAATATATAATATATGTTATATAATATATAACATAATATATATTTTATGCTGGACCTGTGCTTTATATACTATGGTTATGAGTGTATATATTCCAACAGTGACAGACTGATACTCTTAAGCATGAATTTTGTTGGATATTTGCACTATATAATTGTTTCAGATTTCAGGAGTTCTAAAATAAGGATTGAAAACCGTATAGTTGGTCTAGGATCAGATATGGATACCAGTAGTTCTGGCACTTTAGAAGAAAGGGCAGAAGAATCATGAGTTCACAGTAATACAACTACATAGAGAGGCCAAGACCAACCTGTCTCAATACAAAAAGTATCATTTGTTTTATATAGACATGTAATGTGCTTCTGTATCTCTTTATGTACGCACACACACATACCCACATAATTTTCTAAGATAAAGATGTATAATATATTTTTTTGTTGTTGATTTTCGAGACAAGGTTTCTCTGTAGTTTTTGGTGCCTGTCCTGGAACTAGCTCTTGTAGACCAGGCTGGCCTCTAAAGATAAAGATATTTTAAATGTTAAACTTTCTGAATACTTCCAGATATGTAGGCAGACTTTTCTCTCCCACCAGCCAGTTCTAAATAACCATTCAGAGACTTATTATTAATTATAAGTGTCCATCTGATAACTCAGGCCTGTTACTAACTAACTCTTACATTTTAAATTAATCCATATATCTTTTCTACCCTCTGCCACGTGGAGGTCCCTTCTTTCAACACAGCACATTCATATTGCTTCTTTATGTGTCTCTCTTGACTCTTCAGACTCTGGCTTTCTTCTCAGCCATTTGTCTCTGCCCCCAAATCCCGTCTAGCTATTGGCCAATAAGCTTTATTTTAACAATGAGAGCAACACCTTTTCACAGTGTACAGAGGATTATTCCATAGTGTTTCCTGCTTTTTGTCTAATTAAAAAAGGAAGGTTTTAACTTTAGCATAGTAAAATTATATATCACAAAAGCAGTTATCAAGTAAAAATTATAATATCAACTCCATTTGTATTTTGCAAAATTAGAGAAAATACTCTATTATTTATCTTTGTGAGTCGAATGTTTTATACCTACTTTACTTTTTATCATAACTAAGAAAAACTATAAGTTTAATTTTTTAGTCTTTAACTCCATCAAAGATCCCAGAAGGGTGAAATGTTACTTAACGACAGGGACATCTGGCTGCCCAGACAGTTACCCAAAGTTCTTCACTGGGGTGTCTAACTTTGGCCTACAGACATAGTATATCTGACAGACATCTCTGAGAAGCAGGGAATTTTGAAGGACTGAAAAAGTTTGTCAGTTGCTTTTTTTTTT
This sequence comes from Bramus lutescens, assembly GCA_001685075.1. Taxonomy (NCBI): domain Eukaryota; kingdom Metazoa; phylum Chordata; class Mammalia; order Rodentia; family Cricetidae; genus Bramus; species Bramus lutescens. The sequence continues at coordinate 154,291 of LOEQ01002659.1, read as the reverse complement.
TTTGCATCCTCCTTGTCCAGTTTGGATGGTATACTGTCAACAAGGGCAGTTTCTTTGCCCAAATGGCTAGCTTTTGCCGTATAGAAAACAACTCCATATGGAGTTTCTTCAGTGCCCTTTATCCTCTTTTGAAGTAAATTGGTGCTGTCAGGAGCATATGTGTCTCGCTGTCATGAAAAGCCTTAGGTTATTAAACATATTAAATGTCATATTCTGTAGGTATTTGAAGTGTTTGAAGACTATCTATCTAAATATATCCATGTATGACTTTAAAACATATCTAATGTGACTGACTATAAGTTTGACTATTATAAATGACTATTAATCTGTATTTCTTAATTATATATTACATTTTAAATGAACTGCATAAACACAATACCCTAAACAAGAGTAGAAACATACATACAGTATAACAAAATTAACTTTAAATTTAATCAATAAACCAAAATCCATACCAATGTAAAATATTTTGAGATTACTGTCTTTTAGATTAGGGTACATTTGATAATCTACCGTTTTATTGTTTCTATATCATATCCCCCTTTTTTCCTTTAGAAAGAAATCTTTAAATTTAAGTCTAAATGCCATATGTAGGTGGAGTTTCTCTGTGGCTCAGCAGTCACTCTCAAATAACCATAGAGGCTTCGTATTAATTTTGAATGCCCAGCCACTAGCTCAGGCTGGTTACTAGCTAACTCTTACATTTTTAATTAACCTGTATTTTCTTATCTACCCTCTGCCACTTGATGGCACCTTCTTTCAACACTGTATGCATGTTCATCTTGCTTCTTTCTGCATCTCTCTTGACTTCTCAGACTTTGCCCTTCTTCCTAGCATTCTCTCTGCCCCGAAAATTCTGCCTTATTATCAGCCAATCAGCTTTTTGTTAACAATGAGAGCAACACATTTTTATAGTGTGCAGAAGGGTTATTCCACAGCACAGACATTTCAACTTCTTCATGCAGACTAAGGTTTCTATTGCAAAATCTACTTATGACAAGATGAGACAAAAGAGAAAAGAAGAACAAGAGCTTTGTGATGCTAAAGATTGTGAAAGGAAAAAGCTGAATCCCTGGGAACGAATAAAACATACAGGAACTGAGAAAATGACATCTGAAAGTAAGTAATACTACGAATGCTTGTTATTTAATGTGGGTGCATGAGGTCCAATACAGTTGTAACAGAGGACGGTGGAATAGATGGATAGTAGATGATTCTGCCTTTGATTAGCTTGAAGAACTGGGAACAGGCTTCAGTTGTTTTTATATATGTGAGTATCTAGATTGTTTTTATATCCAGGTTGACTTAACAGTCCCTTCCATACTCATTGGAGATACCCCTCTTTCACTTGTTATAGTTGAGGTCATTGAGATAGTGGAGTTTGTGTTAGATCTTGATGAAAAAGTCTCTCTAAGGCTAATGAGCTAGCTCAGAGGATAAAGGCATGTGTTGCCAAACCTGATGACATAATGAAAGGTGAGAAGCAACTCTCACAGGTAATCCTTTGCCCTACAAAAGTGCGCCATGGCATGTGTACACAGAATAAATGTAATTAAAAAAAGTAAGTCACTATTGACCCTATTCTATTTGCCCTTCAGTATTTTTTTTTACTATATATTTTACACTTAGGCAAGAGTAGGTGCCATGATTTCTGGGGCGTAGCTTTTGAGTGTTCGTGTGCATGTCTTCATGTTCAGATGTGTGCACTTAGGTGTTTATATTCGTGTACTTGTGTATGGGTTTATGGAGGTCACAGGTTGACATTTAAGTCATTTTCTACCTTGTTTTTTAATTAATTTATTTATTTATTATGTATACAATATTCTGTGTGTACGCCTGCAGGCCGGTACCAGACCCCATTACAGATGGTTGTGAGCCACCATGTGATTGCTGGGAGTTGAACTCAGGACCTCTGGAAGAGCAGGAATGCTCTTAACCTCTGAGCCATCTCTCCAGCCCCCTCTACCTTGTTTCTTGAGTTGAAGTCTTCACTGAACCTGGATCTTACAGAGTCAGCTACAATAGTTGGCCACAGCTGTGGTGATTCTTCTCTCTTTGCCTCCACAGGGCTGAGATCAGAGGCCTGTGCTGCTACATCCATCTTTTTCCAATGGGTTCTAGGGATAGAAATCAGGTCCTGATGCTTATGTGTCAAGTACTTTATTGAGAGTCATCTCCTGGGATGCCTTTAAGACCAATGGATAGTTCTTGGGTATAGTACAAACTAGCAAAAAAGAATAGGTTAAATTGAACTGTTTTGTGAGCTTTGGTAAACATTAAGTAGTATTTCTTAATTACTTTTGTTAAACTAAACTTTATAGACTGTATTTTCATTCTTAAATTTATGTTGAGTTTAAAGTGCATATCAAGAAATAGAAGAAAATTAATGTATAAATATAATTGTGCACAAAATTTTCATAAAGTAAAAATAAAAAGGTCTAGCATATGCAGGAATTGCAGAACTCTTCTTGAAATACTGTGTGAATAGAGCTAATCAGATGGGAGGTATTGGTATGTAAATTTGCTACCTAAAGTCATCACCCTCCAACCTGTTAAAATAGGCATTTGTGAAGTTTAGCTGTTAATATTCTCAAGTAATTTCACCATGTTTTAATATTACAAAAGCCAGGGAGAAGGAGCTGGAGAGATGGCTTAGTGGTTAAAAGCACTGGCTAGGTGACCTGGTTCATTCCAGCATCCCATAGGAGCTCACAACTGTCTATGACTTCAGTTCCAAAGGATCTGATGGTCATTTCTTGCTTCTCAAGCACTGTGTGTGCACATATACACACACATGTTCACATACATACATACATACATATACATATATATATGCAAAATACTCATACACATAAAATAAAATTTAAAAAGACATACACATCCACTAGGTCAGTGTTACTCCACTAAGAGTAGTAGTAAAGTATAAACAGAAAAAATGATCATAAATTTGGGAATGCTCATTGTTACTACTGATGTTGATTGATTTTGTCTATAATGCAGCCTTTACATTAGATTTCTGAAACCTATGACTGCTTTCTTAAAGTCATTCATGTGTTACTTAAACATATGAATATACGTAGAAAATTATGATGTAGACCAGCCAGAATTTAAATATTTAACTCTGTTTATAGTTATAAGCATATAGGCAGTAATATTTTCTGACAACAAAGTTCTAGTTGGGTATATCTCTATTTAAGAAGATTCCATGGGGCCAGGGAGATGGCTCAGTAATTAAGAGTGTTTGAATTTGGTTATTGGCAAAAGCATATTAGGTGGCTCACAACCACATATAACCCTAGGTTCATGTGAGTCTGAAGCCTCTGGCCCTGGCCTCCAAGAATATCTACACTCACATGCACATTCCCCACCTACCCACACATCCAAACTCATTTTTTTTAACTAAAAATATCAGCAGTTTCCAGTTCAGTAGATTAATGTTACCCAAAGGATGATCCTAGGTTTACATAAACTTTTGTATTGTTTTGAGACAGTATCTCATTCCATGGTCCAGGCTGGCTTTTTACTCAATGGCAAATCCTGACTCAGCTTCCCAAGTTCTGAAGATACCGGCTTGAGCCTCCATAGCCAGCTAAATAAACTGCTTGTAACTCATCTGCCTTACTTAATGTCTTAGTTAAGGTTACTGTTGCTGTCAAGAAACACCGTGACATAAAGCAACTTTGGAAGGAAAGGGTTTTTGTTTTTGTTTGGCTTACACTTCCACATTACTGCTCGTGATCAAAGGAAGTCAGGGTAGGAACCTGGAGTCAGGAGTTGATGCAGAGACCTTGAAGGGATCCTCCTTGCTAGCTCTCTCCCATTGGCTCACTCAGCCTGCATTCTTATTTGAACCCATGCAGTGATTCCACCCATAATAAGCTGAGCCCACATCAGTCACTAATTAAGGAAATGCCCTACACCCTAGTCTTCTACAGGCATTATCTCAATTGAGGCTCCCTCCTCTCTGATAGTTTTAGTTTGTATCAAATTGACATAAAACTAACTGGGACACCATCACTCCCAACATGCCCCTCACAATTTCATTTCTTTTTCTTTTAAATCCACAGAGTCCCATTAGTGCTGCCCATATGTACGTGAGGTTGGGGCTATCCACTGGAGCATAGTTGGTAGTGTTTTCAAGATAAGGTTTTATGTAGCATAGCATAGGCTTGCCTTAAACACACTGTGTAACCTCAGGTGACTCCTGGCCATTTTGTCTCTGCCTCCCAAGTGCTGAGATTCTAAGCATTTGCTACCTACCCTAGCTTTTATATACAGTTCTTTCAGGATTGTAATATTTCAATACTTGGTGTGTGCGTGCTTGTGTGCATGCGTGCGTGCGTGAGTGTGTGTGTGTGTGTGTGTGTGTGTGTGTGTATACATGATGCCTACCGGAAAGTAGGTCTGAACCAGGAACACTAATTGAAGTGGGTTCATTATTCTTTGTTTGGCACATCATCTTCCTCACATGTGAGTTATTGCTTCCCAGCACCCACATTGAGTGGCTCACAGCCACCTGTAACTCCAGTTCCAGGGGATCTGACACCCTCTTCTGGCTTCTACACACTCTGGCACTTACTCATATGTAATTCATACACTAGATAAACTAAATCTAAAGAAAAAATAATTTGCAAAATATTCATCAAGGTCTATAATAAAGAACTCAATCAAGTATTGCTAATATATTGTTACTTTTGGATTTTCAATTTTTGAAGAATTTATATGTATAATCGGTGTACAGCATCAAATGAAAGTTCTTATATTTTGTGATTTCAACATTTCCTTACCAAAATATCATGGGTAATAATCTTTTATGATGATCATTTTCTAGTACCTAATAGTTCCTTTTTCAAATTATTCCATGAAAGTGAACCAATGGATTTTTACTCACTTAAAAAAGCCTGTTCTTTGTGGTCTTTTCCTTCTTGATACTTAGCCCAAGTCTTAAATTATGTGTGCTGAAAGATGATGCTTCCCACTGTCTCAGGTAGTGCTTTATATAATTATATCTGGGAACTGTGCAGTAATTAGCTGAGTGTGGGGAGGAGAAGAGAAGATAAATGGATTGCGTGACCAGAATATATTATATATATGTATGAAATTGTCAAAGAATAAGTTAATAAAAATACTATATCAATAGAAAAGGTCTCTTTTGATATGATAATCTCAGTGTAAATGCTGTGTACCTTCCTTTTTAAATAATAGCTGTATAGTAAAGCAAGTATATATGTATGGTTTTTAAAAATTATACTGTATTGATTTTCTTTTGTTCTTAAAACAAAATTTTTTATTTCACTACCTCAGCCCCAGTCAAGCAATCTTTATGCTCATAGTATGCATCCATCAAAATGACAAATTCTTAAGAGGAAATCCCAAGACCAAAATATCACCTCCAACAGGAGAGGGCGTCTGTGCTGGGAGGGGGACAGAAGCTTCTCCAAAGGGAAGGCTACTCATAGGCAGTACTCACAGGGTAGTGGCATCAGAGTCCTTGGAGAGGATATGTGCAATTAGAGACCCCCATTCTGTGAAGGGTTTTAATGAGCTCCACTGCTTAGAGAAAATCATGAACAAAGCATGATTGATGGTGGGATAGGCCCTAAAAAAGCAAACCCAAAACAATAAAAACCGTAGATCTGGTTAGGCTCATGAATTTATAATAATTTTGGATGTACATCTTCCTTATGTTGCTAATGCTCCAACTCAGTTGCTCTGTGTCACTCTTAATTTTTGAAATTGTCAGTCTTACCAGGATATTCCAGTTGCAGTATTTTATAATTTTATATGAAAAAATTAATATAAAAGATATAGTTTTAAATAGATGTGATTTGAAGTTATTGCAAAGTTTTTGTTTGTTTTAACAAACTAAAGCTACTAATGTTATATGAGGAAATACTCATTTAACATCTATAGTTGAGTGTGTTTATATCCTTTATGTAAAGGTTCTTTGTTGCCATATTTAATGTTTTAGGTGAAACATCTCCTGGAGTCATTCCACAGTATAAAGAAAGAATGTCTTCTGTCACTCATAGTCCAGAGATAATGGATTCACTGGAGTTACGACCATTTTCTAAACCAGAAATAGCCCTGACAGAAGCCTTACGGCTTCTAGCTGATGAGAACTGGTGAGTTAACACCGTTCTTAATGCTATCCTGTATCATTGAGATTATTTTAGTTCTTAGGCAGCTGACTCTTTTGAACTTATTAATGTTGCTACTTCTGCCCCAGATGTATTTTAGCTTTATTATGAGTTATGCAAAACCTTTGGCATTAGACTGTATATCTCATAATTCACTTAAAATATAATGTATAACAAGCAACTTAGAAACACAACTGCAGTATTGGTATCATTGAAAATACCAAATGTTATATTGACTTGGCAGTGTTTGCACTGGAGTATCTGCTGGCTGCTTTTTTTCCCCTCATTTTCTACTCTGGTTCCTTCTTCTACACTTCATCATCCCTTTTGCCTCTGCTAGACTGTGCTCATCAACATGGGGTATTGCTCAGTGGTAACACATATGCTTGACATGTGCCAGGCCCTTGGATTGTAAACCGATATCTCCAGTAAACCCCCATGCCAAAAGTGTGCTATAACATATATTTCTAATTTCAAAATAAATCTCCATAAGCTGTATGCATTTTCCCATTTCTACTTACCTTCCTCCTTAAACTGAACATTCTCAAAAAAAAGGGTGACCCATTAATTATAGTTTTTCCCCATGTTCACCTTCTTAATCTTCTTTAATTGGCTTTCAATTAGGAATCCTTTCACTAAAACTACACAGTCACTATTTTACTAAGTCTACACTATTCATTTCTTGGTCTCTCCTCTTGGTAAACTTTTTACTTTGCCTTAGAACAATCAGTCTCTTGGTTCTTTTCCTACTATAATACCTTGTGATTCTTTTATTCTGTTTTCCTTTAGGAGTACTATGGAATTAAGTTCTCTGGTGTTCTCTAAGCTACTTTTTTGTTTGTTTCTTTGTTTGTTTTTCGAGACAAGGTTTCTCTGTAGCTTTGGAGCCTGTCCTGGACTCTTGCTCTTGTAGACCAGGCTGGCCACGAACTCACAGAGATCCGCCTGCCTCGCTTCCCAAGTGCTGGGATTAAAGGCGTGCGCCACCACCACCCGGCTTAAGCTACCATTATTTTGTACATCAGGGGCAGTCTTTCCTTACCCATCATTTCTTGTAAAAAGTCAGAGAGCACGTATTTTTAGATAGCAGATGTCTCTGTTGTGAGTACTCAACTCTGCTGTTGTATGTTAGAGATGTTGAGGTGTTGCATTCCTGTAATCCAGAAAGTGGAAGCAGGAAAGTCAGGAGTTCAAAGCCAGACCCTGCTACATAATGAGTTTGAGGCAGCCTAGACTGTATAATTCCTTGTCCCTAAAAAACACAAGCAAAAGATAAAAAATACATGAATTTAAAAATGTCTAGGGATGGAGAGATGGATCTTTGGTTTAGAACACTTGTTTGCTATTGTAGAGACTTGGTTGTGATTTCCAGTATCCATGTGGTAGATTACAGTCAACTGTAACTACAGCTCCCTGGGATCTGACACACTCTTCTGGACTCCGCAGGCACCTGCACTCAACATGTGTACATATACACGCTTATATATAAAATAAGTCTGGGCTGAAAAGATGGCTCAGAGGTTGAACACTAGCAGCGCTTCCAGAGAACCCTTTGACCTCCACATACATACCATGGCATATACCCATGCTCACAGATAGTACACACAATGAACACAGAAGCATTACCAGCTAAAGTTCTTCCATACTTCACATTCTCTATAACCTACAAGATGAAAACCATCAAATCTAGCTGGGTGATAGTGGCGCACGCTTTTAATCCCAGCATTTGGGAGGCAGAGGCAGGCAGATCTCTTTTAATTCGAGGACAGCTTGGTCTGCAAGAGCTAGTTTCAGGATAGCTAGAGCTGTTACACAGAGAAACCCTATGTTGAATCCCCCCACCCCACCCCTGCAAAAA
>LOEQ01002659.1:133502-146284 GCA_001685075.1 Bramus lutescens | reverse complement strand
AAGAAAGAAAACCATCAACTCTGGTATTACACCTAAATACCAGCTGAGTCCCATCTTTGGTTCATATCCACTGACTTTGTCTGACCCTTTAAGTCCAATAATGAAAAACAAATAGGAGCCCTAGAAATAACTGGTGGTGGTTTTCATTGCTTTTGAGTTGTTTTCTCACTAACGAGATAACAGCTAGCTTTTTTTCTTAACTTTCATTTGTTGTCTCCTACTTTCCAGAAAGAAGATGGTACTTTTATTGAAATAATACCTTAGCTTGACTCTTGTGTTGGTTTTTGCTATTAAAAGTTATTTGTGGTGGTGGAGGTGGCACACACCTCTAATCCCAGCACTCAGGAAGCAGAAACAGGCAGATCTCTGAGTTCAGGGCCAACCTGGTCTACAGAGCAAGTTCCAGGACAGCCAGGACTACACAAAAAAACTCTGTCTAGAAACCCCCCCCCCAAAAAAGAAAAAAGTTCTTTACTTGGATTTTTAATATTACTAACTATTGAGGAAGAAAATAGTTTCCTCATTGCCCCCTCCCAAAAAAAGACATTTGAGATTCTATTCTAATTATATCCCATTTGAAAGATGATTTTGTCATTTGTCTATCCATAGGGAGAAGAAGATGGAGGGACTGAATTTTATCCGATGCTTAGCTGCTTTTCACTGTGACTTGTTGAACACAAAGTTGCACGAAACAAACTTTGCAGTAGTTCAAGAGGTAATGTTTTCAGATAGATTGAGTTTTGTTTTATTAGAAATTTACATACATACTTACTTGAGTTTCAAACTATTTAGACAATTCTATACTACATTTTTGAGTGTATTTATATATGAAGTAGGGCCTTCTTAATTTGTAATATTTGAAGTTATTTGATGTTGATGTGGAGGATATATAATAATGCATAATCATGGCCAGGTATGGTGATGCAAGCCTTTAATCCCAACACTGGGGAGGCAAAGCAGGTGGATCTCTGTAACTTTAAGGCCAGCCTGTTTTACAGAGCGAGTTCACATAATCAGATATCTTACTTTAATGTCAGAACTCATTCCAAAGTGCCGTTGCTGCGTTTCTGACAACATGTGGGGGAAAGTTCACATTTCAAAGTTGTTTTTTAGGTGAAAAATTTACGGTCTGGGGTGTCGCGTGCTGCTGTGGTGTGTCTAAGTGATCTCTTCACGTATCTGAGGAAGAGCATGGATCAAGAGCTAGATACTGCAGTAAGAGCTTTGTTGCACAAGGCTGGAGAGTCTCACACATTCATAAGAGAAGATGTGGACAAGGCATTGAGAGCTATGGTTAATAATGTCACTCCTGCACGGGCAGTCATTGCTCTTATCAATGGAGGACAAAGGTAATGTCAAAATGATCTTGAAATACCCTTAAACTAAAAATTAATTTATACTTCTGTGCACAGTGAGGATAAAAGCAAATTTTGCAAAAATAATCTCTCCATGATAAAAAATCATATGTTAAACATGAAAAGAGCCATAAATTTGTTTTTCTAATAATATCACATTTGTTCAAAATCTGGAGCTAAATAAAGTTTATCTGTTGTCAGTCATCTTTATCACTTCTTTAGGGTAAGATGGCAGGCTAGAAGCTGCCTCTGAGCCTGGTATGGAAATGGAACTCATAACACAAAGGCATTTACAACTTGAAATAGACATGATTGAGAGAAACCTCTCCTTAATGAATCATAGTCAAGATATAAAAGGTTATAATGAGCCCCATTATTATGTATAGTTGATAAATGCTAATAAAAGTATTGTCCAAAATGCAAAACAGGGAAACTATATTAAAAGCTATGAGGAAGGGGCTGGCAAGAGGGCTCAGCTGCCAAAAGCCCCTTGCCACCATGCCTGATGACCTTTTTTGATCCTCAGAACCTACATGGTGCAAGATGCGAACAATTCCTACCATCATCCTCTGACCTCCACACTTCACACAGCATACATACCCACACACGTGCTCAGAAGCACATGCAAACTCTTAAGTGAATGATTTTAATAATGACAACATAAACAAACCTATAAGGGGAAAACACCAGCTTACCTAAAAAGGCAGGCACGTGAGAATAACATCAAATCTCTCATCGGTAACACTCAAAGACCAGAAAGCATGGGATGATATATTTTAAGCTGTAGAAATAAATAATTGCCAACCTTGGTTGTTATATATGATGAAGTTATCTTTTAAACCTGATGGAGGAACGTGGGCATTTCAGCATAATGCACAAACTAAGGCAATTCATGGTAACCAAACTAGCACCGAGGAAAATACTTCAAGGAATACTATACACTAAAGAGAAAGAAAGTCTCATTCATGTGAGTACTGAAAAGAATACATTTCATGAGAGGAGTAGATCACTTGAGAAAATCCACCACGTCTGGCACAGTAAGCAGTCAAGCCCCTAATATGATTAGGGAGAAAGAAAAGAACTAACAACAGTCCAACCAACCAGAGCCAGTTAACAAAAGTCATTGTAAATTGCCAACCTTTCCATAGGAACTGTAAATAGAAATGGACTCAACTCACCATTTAACAGATGCAGATCACACTGGGTGTGTTGCCGTATACCTTTAACCCCAGCACTTGGATGGCAGAAGCAGGCAGACGTCTGAGTTAGAAATCATCCTGGCCTACTTAGCAACGTACTGGTTAACTAGAACTATATAGCAAAAACCTGCCTCAAAACAAATAATAAATAACTAAAAATGAAAAATGCAGACCAACTGACGAGATTAAAAACCAAATCCACCTGTTCATAGGAAGCGGACACCTCACTGGGAAAGATACCAACTGAGAGGCAAAACATGGATGTAGCTGTTTTGACCAACTGCATTCAAATCAAAACTAACCAGAAGGGATAATGGTTAATAAATAATAAATAAAGGGAACAGTTCATCAAGAAACTGTTAATATAAATGCACTTAATGTTGATACTCATAACTTCAGAAGAGAAACACTAAAAGAAAATGAAAGGCCAGAAAGGTCTTGGTTCAGTACCAGTGTGCAACTTCATTGTCCTACTCAAGTCTTTTGATAGGTCAACCAAACTAAAATTCACCAAAGAAACTTCGTTAGATGAGATGGCTCAGCAGGTCAGGGTACATACGTGCCTGCTGCCAAGACTGACTACTGGAATTCTTTAGCTGGATCCCATGGTGGAAGAAGGGAACTGAGTCCTGAAGGTTCTGAAGGTTGTCTTCTTACCTCCACATATGCACTTTGATGTGTTTGTTGCCACACTCATGCATGTTTCCATGTCTCTTTCTCTCTCTCTTTCTCACACACACGCACACACACACACAATAATAATAATAACACAGACCAGTTGGATTTAATAGCTGTTTGCAGACTATTCCATCTCACAGGTGTGGAATATATATTCTTTGCAGAAGCCCATAAAACCTCCAAAATTAATCATAATATAGGCTGTAAAACAAGCCTTAATACATAAAAAGTAATTGACGGTTTTGATGTATCTTCTTGGGTAGAGATAACTAATGTGAATCATTTGTCATTTCAGCCTCTTGGGGTGATTGATGAGAAGTTGTTAATTTTTTTCTTTTTATTTATTCTTTGTTTCTTTCACATCATCTCTCTCCCATTCATTTCTCAGTCCCTTCGTATCAACCCTCTGCCCCTGCAACCTCCCTGCCCCATGACAGATTGTTAATTTTTTATCAAATTTGTTAAACTCTTCGTCTGTTGGAAATAGTTCATGCATCAACTTGGAATTGCATGATCATGTTTGCTTTGCAGCCATCTGCACTTTGCAGTGAGAAGATGTACAGCCCAGCATTTGGCAGAGGTAGTAGAATTTATGGAACCAGAGCGTATTTTATCTGGAACAAAGGATATGGCTGAACGCTTACTGCCTGCTGCTGCTAAGTTTGCTCAAGATAGCTCACAAGAAACGAGGTGAATAATTGGTAATATTTGCTAAGTATTTTTGTTTGTTTGTTTTAAAAATTTACATTTACTCATTTTGTATGTGTGGCACATAAGCATATCATGGCATACATATGCCATGGTGTGCATGTGAAGGTCGAAGGACAGTCTCTCTATCATGTGGGTTCTAGGGATTGAAATTAAGTCATCAGGCTTGAAAGCCAGTGCCTTTACTCACTGAATCATCTTGCTGGCCCCTAAATTTTAGAAATAAGGCCTTAGACCAGGCAGTGGTGGCACACACCTTTCCCAGCACTCCGGAGGCAGAAGCAGGCAGAGGCAGGCAGATCTCTGTGAGTTCAAGGCCATCCTGGTCTCCAGAGTGAGTTCCAGGACAGCCAGGGCTGTTACACAGAGAGACACTATCTCAAAAAAAACCAACAGAAAAAAAGAAAGAAAGGAAGGAAGAAAAGAAAGAAAGAAAAGAAAAAAAGAAGGCCTTAGAAGGAGAAAACAAGAATTTAAAAATCTTAACATTTTTCTAAATGTAGAAATGAGGTCTCAGATTGATACTGAGGAGAGTCTTATTTGCCAATTTGTAAATGATACCGAGCAAGCACATCATGAATTCTCCAAATATATGGATGGCACTTCATAATTCGTAGTAGTAAGTTTTTAAGTGACACAAGACTGTAATGGGCAGAAAAGTAGCAGAACTTCATTGTGGGCAAAAGTCAGGTAATATACTTAGGGAAAAATTACATTTTTAAAGCAATTTGATAAAAAGGAAAGAGGTACAAATGTAAAATGCAAGAGCATGGTTACCTACATATTATCGGCAGAAAATGGTGTACTTATTTTAGAATATTTCTTGAATTTCTGGTGGCTGTTACTTGAAGAAGTTTAGGAAGATTAATAACATTCAGCAAAAGAAGGCAAGATAATATTTATAGCATGATACCTGTGGTGGTATTAGAAAATTTTTAGTCAAAAGCCTAGATTAAGTTTCTCATCTACATCACTTTAGTAAGTTTTTTTTTGTCTTTATTACTCAGGTTTTGTAAATTTAGGAAGGCTGGACATAGTAACCAGTAGTGTCTTGCAAAAATATTTAGAATTTTCGGGGGGAAATATATAGTTTCTAGAAGTAATGAACCTTTAATCCCAATATTCAGAAGGCAGAGGCAGGCAGATCACTGAATCAAAGCCAGCCTGTTTTACAGAGTGTGTTATAGGACATTTGGGACTACAGAGAGAAACTCTGTCTTGACAATATAAAACAAACAAAAACATTTAGAAACATTCAGGAGACCCAGGCATAATACTACATACCTGTAATCCTAATAAAACTCAGGAAGCTGAAGCAGACCGATCATCTCAAGACCAGGTTAGCCTGGTCTGCATAGTAAGACCCTGCCTCAAACAAAACAAAACAAGAATTCAAGAGGATTAAACCATTGACTAGTTAGAGGGAGAAATAAAGGATTCTAAATGGGTATGTGGTATGTGTCTTTGTTTTACTTTTTTGCTTTGTGTTTTTTCTTTTTGTGCTGGGGTCAAACCTAGAACCTAATACACTCTAGGAAAGTACTGTACCACAAAGCTATGCACCCGGTCTGCACTGAGCCTCTCTACTACTTCATGCTGTCATTATTCATAGTAAGAGGATGCAAAATTCTCTCAATTAATCTGTAAATATCACTGTTGCTCAGGTTTTGAGGGTGGGCGTTTGCTTTCTTGTTTGTTTCGGCCTTTACTGTAGTCCTGAGCCTTATGGCAGACCTATTTGTCTTCATATTCTAGGTTAACAAGTTGAATTGTTCTTGAAGTTATAGCTGAGTGGGTTGACTTACCTGAGTAGTTGTAGGACCTTCCTCTGTGGGAAGTCTCCGTTCGTTCTCTACTGTCTCCTCCTCTTCTGCAGTTTTGTTACATCTGAAGAGATCTGACTGACAGCCTGTCCTGAGATCGCTCTAGGTCCTGCTCTCACAAAACTTGTCCACACAAGTGTGATTGTAACTTATTTCAGGGCCAATCCTCTGTTCCGAGTGCTACTATGCTGCTAAGATCTCTGCCCAGGCATCTCCAATGTGCATCTCTTTGGTGCTTGACATTCCTCTCTTAGATTGACATTTGGCTCCTTTACCCTAAAAGGATCATGTTTACTTTTATGTAACATAATCCTAGCTTGAAGACTACCCCACCATTTCGGTAGCATAGCAACCTTAATTGTGTCATCTAACATTAGGTTCATTTTTTAAATTTATACCTTAAATGACAGAAAAAAGAATTTTGAAGAGTGGCATCTAGCTGAGTTTGGGTTAGAAAAGGAGTGAGTGAGTCAGAAGGATAGGATATAGAGAAGATTAACTAAGGTCAGATGTTTGGCTGGGGGAGAGCAGCAAGGTCAGTGTGTGAGGAGGCCAAGACAGAGATGATGCATTTGAGTACAAGCTTGAATATGGACCATAGTGCATGTAAAAAACAAACAAAAGTAGCCAATTGTGCTTTCCGTCTGACTCGTGGCTGAAAGATTTAAGCTGCAGTAACTTTAAAAGGGGCAGACAGGAGAATAGGGGAATGCTATTCACTCAAGGACAGCCAGTGTACCTGAATTTCAGTGATTTACCTACTTAAGGGACCAGCAGTCTCTGTCACAGCTTCACCCATTGGGCAAAATGCATCCAGGACAGAAACAGTTCGTTATTGTATGAAAATGCACTAATGTGTTTCTCACATATCCATAGGTATTATGGTCGAAAGATGCTTTTCCTTATGATGGATCATCCTAACTTTGAAAAAATGCTTGAAAAGTATATCCCATCTAAAGATTTGCCATATATTAAAGAATCTGTTAAAAATTTACGGCAAAAGGTATGTAAGTTGTTTGTCCTGTAAAACAATTTATAAAGCAAAGCTTATAAGCTAGGCTCTCACAGCACTTGAAAGGTGGAGCAAGAGAATCAAAGGAGTTCAGCTTATCCTCAGCTACATATTGAGTGTTGGTCTACCCTTGACAACGTAGTACCCAGTTTCAAAAAGACTGGTCTGCACTCCAAGTAAAAAATAAACATTGAATTAAGAAATAAATAAATATAAATAACTAAAATATATATTTTTCCAAAAACGTGAAGAATAGTAACAACTGTTTTTTAGATCCTTTCTATGTTACCCATCTTGAAATAGGGCTAACCTGCAATTCTAAGTAGTTATATGTGCTATCGGACTTAAAGAGTAAATGTTTATTGTTTATTAAGATTTAAGTTATGAGGCTGGAGCAATGGCTCAGTGGTTAAGATCATAGGTACTCTTCCAGAGGACCCATGTTCAATACCGAGCACCTACATGGAAGCTCCCACCTGTCTGTGGCTTGAGTTCCAGGGGACCCAGTATCTTCTGAACTCCAGGTACCAGGCTTATAGGCAAGCAAAACACATAAGATGATAATATAAATAATTCTTAAAATAAATTTTAACAAAAACCCTAAATGATAGTAAGACACTGTTTGAAGAAAATATTAAGGTACTATGTTAGGATGTTTGGTCTGTAACAATTCTAAGCTTGCATTATTATTCTGAAAGTTTCCAACCATATGCTGTTCAGCGCAGCATTTCATTCTGCAACTAGAATTTTTATTTTTGTAAAATGAGGATAGGAGAAAAAATGAGAAAAGCACATTTATTTTTAATGTGTTTAATGTACAATTCTTATATTGTAGCTTTATGTCATTTTTAATGATATGGGCTCAGGAAGACTGATTTATAAAGGGATATTACAAAGATACATAGTAACAGGCATCTTAGAGCTATTTTTCTGTCCTTTGATATTGACTATTTCATAGAGATTCTTATTCATATAGAACTTATTAAAATAGCCATGCAAACAGCTGACTAAAATGAAGTTGATTGTATTTATGAGTCATTTCCAGTACAATAAATAGAAAAATATATAATTTTGTGTGTGTGTGTACCATGATAAGTGTGCATGTAGGTTAGAGGACAGCAGTTTTTTCTTCCTTCCTGTGGATTTTAGGGCCCAGCCCCCACCTAGTCTTGGCAGCATTGCCTTTACCCACAGGGTCTAAAATGGTGCTAAGCCAATGTGTGTTCTCGCTCCTGATGTATATAGAAATTCACTACTTACGGGTTATGTTTCTTTTCTGTGTACATTTTAAGCCTTGAGAAAAGTACTTTAAGTTTTGGAAAAATGGTTCAGTGGTTAAACGGTGATACTGCTCTTGCAGAGGCCTTGAGTTCACCATCACAATGGACAGCTCACAACTGCCTGTAACTCCACCCCAGGCGATCTAATGCCCTCTACTGGCTTTCATGGGCACTGTACTCAATGTACACGTTCCTATATGTATACAGATAATCAAAAATAAAATGCAATCTTTTTTTTTAATTTTAGAGGGTAAGACAGGGTTTGGTGGTTCACACTTTTCATCCTAGCACTTGGCAGGCAGAGGCCGGTGGAGTTCTGTGAATTTGGCTAGCCTGGTCTGAGTAGTGAGTTCCAGGCAGTTACATGGTAAGATCCTGTTTAAAATAAATAAAGAGTGATTGTGAATTAGACCACTAATGGTCAATGCCCAGGGTTAATCCTCAGTACGGTGGTGGTGGAAGAGTGTATAATCATACAGCATATTAACATACACTGTAAATTTGACAGTGCTGGCATCAAAATCTGTTAGTTTACCATTACTCCCAAGGTATTTTGTGTATCTAGCACCTTTAAAAACCTCTATTATAAAACACTTAGCATTTCACACATTTATCATTTGTGTGTGTGTGTGTGTGTGTGCATTTGTGAGCATGTCCTCATGAGCTTGTGGAGGTCAGAATTACTTTGTAGTATTGGTTCTCCCTATTCAATTCCACTTTTATGTAGGTTTCAGTAATTGAACTCAGGCATCAGGCATGCACAGCAAGTGCTATTACCCACTGAGCCATCTTTCCAGGATCCATTAAACACATTATGTGTTTTAGCAGGCTACTTTGAAAAGCCACTGTGTAAGTTAATGCACTGCTAGTTTAAATATGTCTCCCATCGACTTTGTATTTCCTTACAGGGTTTGGGAGAGATACCTCTAGACACGCCATCAGCAAAAGGAAGGCGATCTCACACTGGCAGTGTTGGACACACGAGGTCATCATCTGTTACTCGAGATGCTTTCAGTTCGGGTGAAAGGTAATGTAATCCGAAAGTCCACACTATTTGAGAAATGATCCTCATCATCTCAACTTCATGTTCTCATGACCTAGTTCAGTAGTATTTGTCAAACTTACTGAGTCTTGAATGTTTAGTAAGAACCTAGAAAGTCTGAGATAACTAGCTTTAATTGGGCAGTTATATGTACCGGGAAACTTTACATGCACCTTAGTGAAGCTATAGTGTTACTGAACTTACCAGTATTAGGCTTTCTTATACAACCCAGAACTACCTGCCCAAGGTTGGCATCACCCAAAATGGCTTGGGTTCTATCGATCACTAGTTAAGAAAATGCCCTACAGGCTTGCCTACCAGCTAATCTTATGGAGACTTTTACAGTGACTCTAGCTTGTGTCAAGTTGACATAAAACCAGCCAGCAAAATTTTATATTTTTTTATATACATATGCCTTGAAAATTGTCTATGTATTTTAGTATAAATTTAATAACAAATTCAAGTCTGGAGTTGGCAGGTGCTCAGGCCTGGGGCTGGGAGTATCTATCATCTGTAGGGTGTCTTTCTAGCTTGCATGAAACCAGGGTCTGATGCCCAGCATCTCATAAACTGACAGTCCTAACGCATGTCTATCTCCCAACACTTAGGAGACTGACTCTATAGCAATTCCGAGGTCAGCCTGGGCTCATTCACTTAAATATGCTTTTTAAAATTTTTGCTGGGTATGTTGACTCACACCTGTAATACAGCTCTTGGGAGACTGAGGCACAAGGGTTTCTATGAGACCAGCTTAGACTACATACCAAATTCTAAGCCAGAATGAACTACAGAATGAGATTTTTTTTCTAAAACACACACAAAAAAGAAAACAACAACAAAATGCTCTTGATTTCATGCTGGTGTGTTGGTGTACTCCTGTAATCCCACTACTACTGAGGCTGAGGCAGGAGGATAATGAGTTCAATGGTCAGCCTTGTGAGACCATGTCTCCAACAAAAGTGAGGACTGAAGGGATGGCTCTTTGGGTGCAAACATGAGCACCAGAGTTTCAGTTCTCAGAATTCATACAGATTAAGACACAGCAACCCTGTGTGCTACCCAGTACTCCTACTAGATGAGAGCAGCGACGGCACACCTGGAAGCTCACTGGCGAGCGATTCTGGCATCTGAAATGATAAAAACACATGGAACCTTGTCTGAAACAAAGTGGACAGTGACCACTGACACCGAAGGTTGTCCTCTCACCTCTACATGAGTGCCATGGCATGTGAGGGCCTGCATTTCCACACATGGTGTGCACATACATTGTATGCACACACAAACATATCAAAAAAAAAGTATGTTTTAATAATGCTGGCCACTCACAGCTTAGTAGCTGCGATAGGAAGTTCCAACAGCAACAATAGAGAAAAGGAAGCTCCTAACATTGAGGGTTTAGAGAGAAGAGTCTCAGGTTAGAAGGCAGGGTCTCTGCCCTCGTCAGACTAGTAAAGGATTAGATAAGGTGTAAGGCAGTAATGTTGGCACTGAACCCTGTTGTTTTACCTGTCTTGAAGCTGCTACACGTTAGGAGTTTAAGAGTTCAGGGAAGGCACTAGATAAGATAAAAGGCATGGCTAATATCTTAGGTGCAACATTTGTGACACAGGATTCCAGCCTCTTTGCTTATATTTTTAAAAAGAGCTTTATTTAACAAATTAAAGGGAGATAGGGCCCAAGGGATTTATGGAGGTTGATGTCTTACTATTTCCTGTTGAAATTAGAACACTGTAGGAACTAAGATAAAGTCTCCCTTCTTCATCCCATACCAGTTGGTCAGAGAATAGTATTTGTATTTGTGCATCAAGAGGATCCAAGTGAGTGTATGTGGCGTGCTGGACTGTGGTCTGAATGAGCTGAGGTTACAGAGAGCTTAGAAAGGGGCCTTTCAAGTACCAGTTTTACATCCTGTGTTTTAGATAAAGATTCTTGGTGTGTATATGTGTATACATGCTCTTATGCACGCATATGCAGAGGCCAGAGCTGACATTCAGTGCTTCCCTTTGTTACTCTACGTATTATATTTATTGGTTTGTTTATTTGAAACAGGGTCTTTGAATATAGCCCTATTGTCCTCAACTCAGAGATCCTTCTGCTTCTGCTTCTGCTTCTGCTTCTTGAGCGCTGGAATTAAAGATGTATGCTCCCACATTCAGTGTAAAACTCTATTCTTGACCAGACTTGGTGGTGCACACCTTTAGTCCCAGCACTGGGTCAGCAGAGGCAGGTGGATCTTTCTGAGTTTGAGACCAGCCTTGACTAGATTTTTCAGGGCATCCAGGATTTATAGTGGGACCCTGCCCCCAAATTAATTAATTAATTAATTAATTAAATATGGTGGGGCCCTGCCCCCATATCTATCTATCTATCTATCTATCTATCTATCTATCTATCTAAAACAAAAATAAAGAAAGCCAGTGTCTGATTTTCTATAGACTTGGACCCATGTGCCTTTGCCGTTCCTCTCAGATTTTGTTTGATGTCTGTCTGTAATCTCAGCCTTTAGTAAAACTGTGCTGACTTTGGGGGCCCTTCCAGCCATCACCTGCTCTTAGGGCTTCCCAACACTGGCGTGCCGCATCGTTTCTGAAATTTAAAAACAATTTATAGTAAGAATTTTTAATTTTAGATTTTGTAGGGAAGTAAAAATGAAATCTGTCTTCCATTTTAGGGAAGTAACTGAAGTTCAAGAAGCCCCCAGAAAACCAGCTCCTCGAAATTCCTTAGAAAGTGCTGAGTACATTAAAGTCATAATAGGTTTATTAAATGCAAAAGACTTTCGTGATCGTATTAATGGGATTAAACAACTTTTATCAGATACTGAAAACAACCAAGAACTTGTTGTTGGCAACATTGTAAAGGTAAGAAAGTTAATTTTGTTATGCATTGTGTATGTGCGCGTGCTCGCGCGCGCGCGCGCGCGTGTGTGTGTGTGTGTGTGTGTGTGCATGTGTAGAATTCAAAAGACAGATTTATGGAAGTAGTTTACTCCTTTCACACTTGGAACCAAAGGATCAAATTCGGGTCCTTACTCTCAAGATTAATTTTCATTTGTAATCTAAATGGAAAAAGTATTAATGTAGCAAATTACTCAAAACCATAGAACTTTATGTTATTTGAAAGTATTAAAAATAAGTTTAATAACAGGAATGGATTACATAGGATTTGCTATGTTAAAAATATACTGGGCAGTTAAAATGTAATAAGAAAAAATAAGACATTGGTCATATAGAGGCTGGAGAGATAGCTCTGAAGTTGAAAGTGCTCGTTCTTCCAAACGACCTGAAGTGGGTTTCCAGCACCCACTCTGAAAGCTCCTAGCTGCCTGTAATTCTGCTGCCTCTGGCTTTGAGGAAATCTGTACTTTGTGCCCATTCCACAGTTAAAAATAAACATATTAGAAAGAAAAGAAGACAGTCAGTAGAAACTTCTTACACATTGGTAAGCTTGGTATTCTTGGAGTTCTCAATGCAGTAAATATATATTGAGAGAGACAACACATACTCTTAACAAATTAAAATTTAAGAGACCTAGTATTTGCTTTATTACAGATATTAAAACTTTTTGTGTGTTTTAGAAATAAGTAAATAAAATAGGATATATACTTATTTATATATTTACATAATTTTTGTTTTATTTTATTTTTTAAATATTTATTTATTTATTATGTATACAATATTCTGTC
>LOEQ01002659.1:93012-113977 GCA_001685075.1 Bramus lutescens | reverse complement strand
GAGATCTGGTGCCCTCTTCTGGCCAGCAAGCATACAGACAGACAGAGCACTGTACATAATAAATAAATAAATCTTAAAAAAAAATAACATGATGAAATTACCTGTTTTCGGGTAATACATGCTTAGTTTTTTTACTTCGCATATTTGGCCCTATCATCCCTATAATTTTATTAAAAAATGTCATAGCATCGAAAGTCTGCTTCGTAAACCATTAGTGTAGTGGTTGTGGGGATGAAGAGTTTTGTTAGTCTGAGGAATGGCATATTGCCAAGTTAGGACTGGATATGTCATCTGTTTCTAGTTTTCAACGGTTTCTAGGGATACAACATTGAGCAAAACAAAGTTTCTTCATAAATTTGATAGTCTGTAAGATTTGTTCATCTGTATCAATAGTTTAGCAGTATTTTAACTTTTTTTTACTGCACCCAAAATGGAGTTAAATTGTGTGTATTTCAGCATATGCCCTTAGTGTATGTAAATACTCTTCTTGTTCTGACAGTTTCCTCTGTGTGTGTCTGTGTGGTGGTATGTGCATGTCAGTGCAGGTGGGTGTGGAGGCCAGAAGTGTGACCTGGGGATGGAGTTGAAGGCGCCATGAAAACAGTAGAAACTAAATAATCTCTGCAGCCCAAATACTAGGTCTTCTATATGGCTCCAGCTGTCTGTATGAAACCCAATCTAGTCCCTGAGTACTGAGGTTACCCTTGATTCTGTTTCCCAGTTAGGGTCTTCCTGTGGAGCCTGCTGTAGAACACTTTCTTCCTACATCTGTTTCCCAGATGCTGAGGTTAGAGGCTTGTGATACCATACCTACCTGACTTGGATGTGTTTGGTTGGTTGCTTCCTTATTTTTTTTTTCTGTTTAAAGAAATCAGAAGCTAGCTTGAAGCGGTATTTAGTTTGGGGGGAAAAAAGCCCACTGATGTATAGGAGATAAAATGATTATTACAGTAGCAATGTGAATAAAGAGTGCTGCTCCGGTAAGGGAACCAAGTTTGGTTCCTAGCACCCATGTTGGATGGCTCGCTGCTGACTGTTAACGTTCCAGGATACTCAGTGTCCTCTTGGATCCCAGGCACCAGTGCACTATGGTGCCTGTACATATACTCAGACAGACGCATGCTTGTGTAAAAATATGGGCAAATATTGACTGGAACTTCTGGATCAAAGGTAAAACAAAGATCAGGGATTATGCTGAATTCTTCTTGAACAGTTGTGTGATATCTGGTGGACAAGAGTTACCTATTCACTACCCCTCTTACATTGTCTTTACTAATAGAGAATACTCATTTTGTCCAGAGCAGCAGTATACCTAATTCCAGCTGAGGGATTAGCAGACTGTGAATGGTGTAGGGCTCTGGGAAAACTTTAGCTTTTCTCATTGAAAAAGGACAGTATTAACTAGTGTATCTTTGCTGTTCATTTCTTTCCTGGTTGAATTTGAACATTTCTTTAAACAACTTCAGACTATGAAGTAGTCTCTAGGGATTAGCCAAGGACATTAGGTGCCAACATTGACAATTGCAAGCTGCTAACACAGTGCTTCTCAGCCCTCCTAATTCTGCGACCCTTTAATACAGTTCTCATGTTGTGGTGACTCCCAGCCATAACATTGTTTTTGTTGCTACTTCATGACTAATTTTGCAAGAAAAGAAAAAAATGTGAATAGACGACCCCTGTGAAAGGGTCATTCAACGCCAGAAGGGGTCACAATCCACAGGTTGAGAACCACTAACACAGTGCCTGCTACCTATTGCATAATGAAGTACCATGTGAGCAAACAAATTTCTTCTAGATATGTGCAGGGTATGGTCTTTAGGACCACATGTGTCTGGGATAGCTGTGAATGCTGTCTAACATAAAATAGTAGACTTAAAATAGTGTGTGATTTAAATTTGAGGGGGGCAGTGATTAACTCAGTTGCAGAGGTCTCCAGCATTATCTTTGTATATGATAACGTTGTGTTAAGATTTCAAAGGTTGGCACACCTGAACTATTGGCCAGGTATACCTCTGGCCATTTGGCCCTTGTTTGCAATCTCAGGTACTTGGGAGACTGTGGCAGGAGGATTGATAGTTACCATTATTTGTAGACAGATAATAAAATGTACTAATTTTCCTACATATGTTTTTAGTAGGCAAACAGGGCTTTAAAAAGAGCTGGTAAGATGGGTCAGTGTTTGAGAATACTTGCCACCCTCACAGAAGATCCAGATTCAATTCCTGTCCCCCCATGTGGTGGCTTTATAACCATTTATAATTCTAGTTCCGGGGATCCCAGCATTGTCTTCTGACCTTGGAGATTAGGCATGTACATGGCGCATATACATTCATGCACATACATGCATGCGGGTAGAACATTCGTACACATAAAATGAAAAACATAAATTTACAGAAAAAAATGTTTGGTCGTGACAAAAAAGTTTACTAGCATTTGGAATCTGTTTCTCTTTGTGTGTGTGTGTGTTTCTGCAGATCATTAACTGAAGACCAAATAAGTAGCTATGCAAAATTCTCATATGGATGAGTACAGAAACTCTGATAATGGCAGCACAGGCAACAGTTCAGAGGTAGTAGTAGTAGAGCATCCAGATTTTAGTACTGAGATTATGAATGTTACGGAGATGGAACAATCACCTGATGGCTCTCCCAGCGTGAACGCGTCTACAGAAGAAAATGAAATGGCAAGTGCTGCGGACCTTCCAGTGACAGAAACAGAAGGAAACTTCCCTCCAGAATTTGAAAAGTTTTGGAAAACAGTAGAAACTAATCCTCAGGATTTTACGGGCTGGGTTTATTTGCTTCAGTACGTAGAACAGGAGGTTAGTAACTGTTTAAATGGTGTATGTAAGGGGACAGAATAGTCCAGTAGTATCAATTCAAGCCTTTCTGTTTCGTAACTAAAGTTTAATCTCTTAAATAATCTTCATATTAAGTTCAATAATGCTAGAAGTATATATTTTAGTTTTGAAAATTACATAGCATTATGCATTGTGGAAAGTATGTAATCACAATGCTGAATATTGTGTAATAATTGAGGCTTGTGTGTGGATATGTAAAATTAGTGAAATAGTTGGGGGATATGGGAGTACACTTAAGTAAGGTAGAGCACACGGGCCTAGTATCTGTGAGAGACTGGGTTTGATCTCCAGCTCTAAAGAAAAATAAGCTACCCTGCTATTTGACCAAGTTAATTGTTATTCTTTCTTTGTTTAAAAACTTAAGATAAAACTTATTCTTTCTTTGATAAAACACCTTGCTTTATTTTCATCAGAATCACTTGATGGCTGCCAGGAAAGCATTTGACAAATTTTTCATACACTACCCGTATTGCTATGGTTACTGGAAAAAGTATGCAGACCTTGAAAAGCGACAGGACAACATTAAACAGTCAGATGAGGTGCGTACATCAGTGAATACAGTTTTCTCTGTTAGGTACTGTAAGCCAATTGATAACAAACAGACTCTTTTTTTCTGGCTGGCAGTACCTACCATTTATGATCAGACTTTTTTTTTATAGGGTATTTTATTTGCATTTGTCACTATTGTGGCATTTGTAGCTAATATTTTCTCTCTTTGTTGGCAGGTGCGTTAAACCTCTACAGTTTGTCAAGCTTTGCAGTGCAAGCCTCTGTATTACACTGCAGCTTAACAAGTAGGGCAGGGCTTTTCTCTCACTTACATTTATTTCTCAATTTCCAAACAATATAGTTGGTTTGCTAGTCACATTTGCTACGTCTTATTGCATTTTTGGTCAGACGCTGTCATTGATGCTCTAATGGGTCTGTGCCCTATGGTCTGTAACCCAAAGCCTGCCCACACAACCCGGTCAGAATGCAGGGACTGCTGCGCTTTGAAGATCAAGACTCTGCACGTGGGGATCAGAACATTGCCATGTTCTATCCAACCTCCACCCAAATGGTAATGGTAGATTATTTAAACAAAATTCCAGTAATTAGTATTTCTAAGGTTCACCGGATAACACAGTGTTGCCTCTCTTTTAAGAAATAATTAAATATTTGAGGTACAGTTTATTGTTTTCTTCTTAGGTTTATCGACGGGGTCTTCAGGCAATACCTCTTAGTGTTGATCTTTGGATACATTATATAAACTTCTTAAAAGAAACACTGGACCCTGGTGATCCTGACACGACCAGTACAATAAGAGGGTATGTTTAATATTTGATTTGATTCTAAATATGTTTGAAGACTTAGATGAGTATTCAGATGTTGATAAAAGAAATATTCATGAATGCTAAACTGGAAGTTAATATTTATTTGCTTCATTCTTATTATTTAAAAAAGAGCACATGACATAAACTTAAGCTTTCTTGCTTCAAAAATGCAGTCTTCCTCTTTTCCACACCCCCTTAGCTTATGTCTTTCTCTAGGTTACAAGTTTACATTTTGCTCACTTGTGGTCAGTACCTTGTCTTGGTTTTTTGAAATAGGGTTTCTCTTTGTGGTCCTGGCTGTCTGGGAACTTTCTCGGTAGACCATACTGGCCACAAATTTAGAGATCCTCATGCCTCTGCCTCCTGAGTGCTGGCTAAGGCAGATTGTTAGCTTTCTTTTTTTTCTTTTTTTTTTAATGTCTGCGTGTATGTCTATATCACCTGTGCGACTAGTGCCCCAGGAGGCCAGAGAGGGCATTGGATACCCTGGAACTGGAGTTATAGACAGCTGTGGGCTTCAATGTTGGTGCTGGTAATTGAACCTGGGTTCTCTGCAAGAGCAGCAAGTGCTTTAACAACTGAGCCATCTCTCCAGCCCTATAGTTAATGTCTTAATGTTGATGCCTTCAGATATTATATGTGTACAAATTTGTATGTGAATTTTAAATACTGTTCTTGTTTTTATTTAACAGGATGTTTTATATCTCCCATTTTATTAACTTGCAAAAATAAAGTGTTAAAGTCCTATTTGACCAGACTTTTGTTATAGGAATAGTGCTACAAAAGTGTCTCTGAACATATATTTTTATGGAGTGCACTAAAAATATGACATCTGTTTGTAAACACTTTATCAAATGGTACCAATTTTACACTCCCACAAATGTATGAAAGTAGTCACTTTTCCATGGCCTTTTCACTTTTTTCCCCACCTGTGATAACTGTTTTTTAATATGGGCATATTAGGGTTGGAGCGATGGCTCAGCAGGTTAGAGCACTTTTAATACTTTTAAAACAGAATACATGCATATGCCCTGTTTTCCCATTTCTTACCGTTTCAGTGTAGCTATAGGATAGGCTTCAGTAAATCTGTTTATTACATGTTTTTTGGTGATTTTGAGTCTGTTAGGTATTTTTCATCACACTCATCTGTAATAGTACTTCTCACTCAGCCATGTTTCATATAGCTTTCCAAACAGGCATGTTGATATCTGTAGATCTTACTTTCATTTCCCCTTACCTTCTTGTCGCTGTTTCTGCATTCTGTATTCTATGTTGTCATGTTGTCATCTAGTTTTCCATACAGTTTTTGGATTTTCTCATCACCATGGCCCTAGGAAATCTCTTCATTTTATTCCTAGGTTCCTGTTGCAAGGAGCTGGCCCCTTGTTTGTCCTGGCCGCCCTGAAATAATCACACAGAAACTGTGTTCATTAAAACATTGCTTGGCCCATTAGCTCTAGTTTCTTATTGGCTAATTCTTACATCTTAATTTAACCCATTTCTATTAGTCTGTGTATTGCCACGTGACTGTGGTTTACTGGCAAGATTCTAACCAGCGTCCATCTCAGATTATGGCATCTCTCACTCTACCCTTCTTTCCAGCATTCAGTTCTGTCTACTCCGCCTACCTAAGTTCTGCCCTGTCAGGCCCAAAGCAGTTTCTTTATTCTTTAACCAGTAAGAGCAACACATGAACAGAAGAACCTCCTACACCAGATTCCAGGCTCTGTTTATTGGAGTTCGATAGATCCCTTTTTGTTGTTGTTATTGTTTGTATTTAGGCAGGGTTTCTCTGTAGCCTTGGAGCCTGTCCTGGAACTAGCTCTTGTAGGCCAAGCTGGTCTCAAACTCACTCTGCTTCCCTAGTGCTGGGATTAAAGGCGTGTGCCACCACTGCATGGTGATCCTTTTCTTTCTTGTTTATGCATATCTTGTAGAAATACATAGCCAGTAGCTTCTTTATAGAGGATACTTGGAATAAAAAATAATTTAAAGGCCATTCAGTTTGTTTTTTTTTTTGAGGAATTCTGTTGGTCTAAGGCTTACGCTGAGTTATTACTTCAGAAGAGGAGCAGCTGATCTGTCTGATGAACGTAAACCTAAGTTCTGAAATCCCACAGCTGGCCAGAGTTAAAGATTCCCTGTCATAGATTAAACAGACCTTAACATTTCCATTATTAATATGTCTTTAAACTTTGTTTTGTGCATGGTAAAATGGCTCTTCCAGAGGACCCAAGTCTACTTTCCAGTGCCCTCATCAGGTATCTCATATCTGTAAATCCAGGTTCAGGATATCCAGTGTCCCATTTTGGATTCTGCATATACTCATACAGATTTACATATACACATAAATAGAAATACTAAAAATATTTAAAAAGAAAAGTAATAAACTTAGTTCAGATTATTATTATTATTGTTGTTGTTGTTGTTGGTTTTTCGAGACAGGGCCTCTCTGTACCTTTGGAGCCTGTCCTGGAACTAGTTCTTGTAGACCAGGTTGGCCTTAAACTCACAGAGATCCTCCTGCCTCTGCTTCCCAAGTGCTGGGACTAAAGGCGTGCGCCCCCACCACCTGGCTATATTTTTTTCTTAATAAAAGTATTCAGTCCTAATAGCCATGATCTTTCTGTTTTCACTTGCATTTTTTTTATAATACTTTAAAACTTGTTTGCATACATATGTGGGGAGAAGGGTATGCTGCAGGCCAGTGAGCTTATTGGAGTTAGTTCTCTTACACTTTGTGAGTCTGGAGGGTTGACCTCAGGTCCTCGGGCTTCCTGGCAAGTGACTTGACCTATTGAGAAAGGTCGTTTTTAAGGTGCTTATTTGAAAATGTGCCAAAAAGCGGTTTTTGTCTTGTTTTAGTTTTTGTGTGTACTGGGTGTATATGTGCGGGATCCCAAACCTGACTTTTCAGATGATTTCTTTAGTCACTTGACAGACAACTTATTGACTGAAGTGGGATATCTCAGTTGAACCCAGAACTTGCTACTTAGGTTATTTAAACTACCCTCTGGGGATTCCGCGTGTCTCCTTTCTTCCTACTGCTGGAATTATGCGCAGGCTACCATGCCAATCACCTAGAACAAGGGTTCTGGATATTTGAACTCTAATCCTCGCTTTTATGTAGTTAGTACTTACCTTGCTGAGTCATCTCCCCAATCGTGAAATATGTTTATTAAATGTCAAATCTAGTGATTAAACAGATATCTCTTTAAATTAGCTAAATATCATAAAAAAAAACTTGCTTCCACAATCAACTCTTAGAGTTGAAAGGTGCTTTTCAGGCTTATGAAGTCTTTGTGTACTTCTCATTTGTTTATGTAAGAGTATGCGTTTCTTGTTAGAGTCATTTTTGCTAGAGTATTCCTTGAATTGAGGTACAGTTTGTCTGTAAATTCTTCAGTTTTATTCTCTGTCCTAAAAGACTCATGACAATTGCATTTCAAATATATAACAAGTATTTCGTCTACCATTTCCTCTTACATCTTTGGAATGTGTATATTTACATTATACTTACATATAAGGTAAACTACATCCATCCTTTCTCTTTGTTTCTTTTTCAATTCTTCCCTTAAGCAACTCTCCTATAATTCCTTCTATTTTTTAATCCTTTCTTGCCCAGGAAGCAACTGAATATAACTTTGATTTCAATATTACTTTCTAAATTTAGTAGTAATATGTAGAAGTGATTTTATTATTTGGGGAGGATAACTTAAGAGCAATTTAATTTTTCAGAACCTTTGAGCATGCTGTTCTAGCTGCAGGAACAGATTTCCGATCTGATAAACTATGGGAAATGTATATAAACTGGGAAAATGAACAGGGAAATCTGAGAGAAGTTACAGCTGTATACGACCGCATTCTTGGTATCCCAACGCAGTTGTACAGTCATCATTTTCAGAGGTATGGTGAAAGATCTTTTCTTTGAAATATCTTTGGTTATTTAGGTGACCGGTTCATAGTATTGAGCATTATAGTTTATTTTGAAATGCTATATGGATCTTATTAGATGAAACCAATTTTTTAGAGACATTTTTCCCTGTATTTTATGAAATGTTTAATAATTTACTAGTTTTATATGGAAAGCTTTTGTTGTCTATTTTATATCCAAGATATTTTAGAGCAGTGAAGAAATGAGAAAACAAGTTTAATAAATGATTATTTGCAATATTAAATTTATATGGTGCTTGACAAATATTAAGTGCTTATTTTTTTGTATTATTTAATTTTTTGAGGTGCTGTGTTGCTATGTTTCTCATGCTGGCCTAGAGTCTAATCTTCTTACTCAGCATTCCAAGATCTGAAATTATAGAGATACCGATACCTTACTGTGTTTGGGTGCTTCTTTTTTTTTNNNTTTGGCAACTTAATGATTTACAAAATGTACATTCCTGATATTCAAAAACATATCCAGAACATTAAAGATTATAGTTTAAGTGTTCACGGCTTTCTGTCTCTGTTCAAATTATTAAATATTATTCTATTTAAATTTTACACCCTGTTTTGGTTATAAGTCATACAAATAACTATAACTTTTCAGAGTTGTAACTATTAAAAATTCTGTGTACTGTATTTTTTTTCTTTTCTTTTGACATGGGGTCTTGCTATGTAGCTCTAGCTGTCCTAGAACTTAACTGTGTGGCAGTGGTATGCCTTGATCTTGCCTTTCTTCCTCCCTGTACTGCCTGAGTCCTGTGATTGTAGGTGTGTGCCACCATGCCTAGCTCCATGTGTCTTTTCCTGCTGCAAGGTATTCCACTCATCAAAACCCAGAAAGTGAAAAAGTATGAGATTGTATCTTTGCTGTTTTTTTTTAAAACTTCATAATATGTGTGTGTGCTGTACTTTGAATGGGATTGCTTTATCTCAGCTGGCCTTGAAGTTTTGATTCTCCTGTCTCACCTTCTAATTGCTGAAATTGCATCTGTATACTACCACACCCAGCTGTTTTGTGGATTTTTGTTAATTGTTATAGGTAATGTATATTGAAAATTTTATGATACTATAAATTTCACAAGTAATGTAGTGAGATATTTGTAAGCTACTATGGATGTATCTGCTAAAAATAGAAGTTACATGTACTTGTGTTGGAACTAGGAACTAGGAAGAAAAATATAAATAGAAACATTGTAGATCAGTTTCCTGTCTCTATTATTGATGAGCTAAAATAGGTAGACAGGTTTCTAGGATGTAATGAGCTAGGCACACACTTGCTGAAATAAATTATTGACACAAGACTTGGTATTTGGCAATGCTTATTAAACTGTGCAAATGAAGGCCAAAGACAAGGCTTTTTCATAGACCAATTCTTACTTGTCTAAAATGTGGTGACATCTATGTTTATAAGACCTTTATTAAGGAAATGCTAGCTTTCTGTTGTTGGAACAGTTGGTTTTTAAATTTAATATTTTTTGAGTTTCATACATTGTATTTTAATCATTTATTCCCTAGCCCTCCCAGCAAGAAAGTTTTGTCTGTTTTGATTTGTTTTTCTCTCTTAATATATAATCCATACACTCTTGGCATATGAAGTCATGCAGTTGTCTGTGGAGTCCATAAAAAGGCATCAGATCTCTTGGAATTGGAATTAGAGGTGGTTGTGAGCCAAATAGCATAGTTCTGGGGACTGAACTCTGATATTCTGTGACAATGGTATCTGCTGTTAGCTAGTGAGCCCTCTTTTCAGCCCTCCAAATCTTTTTTTTTAAATGAGTGTCCTGCTAGTTCTATTTTTTGTTTGTTTTTCGAGATGGTTTCTTTGTGTACCTGGCTATCCTGGAACTCATTCTTTATACCAGGCTGGACTTGAATTTACAGATCCACCTGCTTCTGCCTCCCAAGTGCTAGGTTTTTAAGCTTGAATATATGTGACCTGCCAAGATGGCTCAACATATATAGGCTCTTACTACTAAGCCTGATGACCTGAGTTCAATATTTAGTACCCACATTGTGGAAGGAAAACAGTGACTCTCAGTGTTGCTCCCTGATCTTCAGATTGATTCACTGCCCCCTCCCAAAATAAATGAATAATATTTTTGATTTTGTGTTTATTGTATGAATATTTTACCTACACATATGTATGTATGCCATGTCTGTTAGGTACCTGCGGAGGCAAGAAGGTATCACATCCCCTGGAATTTGAGAAATAGACAATTGTGAACTGCCGTGTGGGTGCTAGGAAATGAACTTGGGTCCTCTGTAAGACCAGCAAGTGTTCATAACTGCTGAGCCATCTTTCCAGCCCAGTAAATTTTTGTTTGGTTGGTTGATTTTGTTTAGCTTTTTCATGAGATAAGGTCTCACTGTGTAGGCCTGGCTGGCTGGCTTGGATCTCGATCTGTAGACTAGACTAACTTTGAACTCACAGAGAATCTACCTGCTTCTGCCTTCCAAGGACTGGGATTAAAGATATACACTACCACCCTCAGAAAAATTGGTGTTTTTAAATTAATTATTTGCAGATTTGTGGGAAAATATGTATATGCTTGTCAGAGTTTAAAAGGCCGAAGTCCTGTGTTTTTCTGTCTTTTAGAAATGATTTTTATTTTATGTGTGTATTTTGCCTGCATGTATGTCTATGTACTGCATAGGTTCCTGATGCCTATGGAAGGGGAAGTAGAATTAGGATGTTGGGAGTTGAACCTGGGTCCTTTGGAAGAGCAAGCAGCCAGAGTTCCCCAGCCCTCCTGTGTTTTTCTTGATCACTTTTAACCTTACTTTTTGAGTCAGGATCTCACTGATTTCGAGATCATCTGTTGGCTAGGCTAGTGGGCCAGCAAGCCCTGGGGAATCCTACTGCCTTCCCAGTATTGGAGCCCTTCGCCTCCGCAGTGCTGGGATTAAAAAGGCATATGTCAGGACCACATTCTACTTATGCCCCCCCTTTAAAAAAAAAACATTTTTAGTAACTTTGAAGGAAGGGAGTTGCATGATTTGAGGTTGAAAGATACCTTCATTTAGGTGAAAAGTTAGGTCAAAAAGTGTTATTTAGAAAATGGAGTAAGAATCTATTATCCCATGGAATGTGATTGATAAGCTAACTGGGAAAGACTGGAAGGTAGCATGTGGTGGTGGGGAGAGGGAGATCATTTCTTGAATGGCTTCAGGTGTTTAATGAGCTCTGGGCAGACTGGGAGGCATCATGAGACGTGCCTTTAGCCCCCAGTACTGGGAAAGTAGAGAAAGGCAAATCATAAGAGTTCCAAGCCAGCCAGGGCTATAGAATGAGACCTTGTCTCAAAAAAATCAAAAACAAAAAGCCAATAAAAAAGTAAATATCGTACATTTTCCATATTAAAATCAAGATGGAAGATACTTTAGTTCTTTAGTGGTTCCAGTTAAAATTTGGAGTTGTATGTCATAGTCTGTTTAGATAAAGTAGTGAAATGACAGTTTATTGAAAATGTGTTAACGAGGCCTATTATCCGTGATGGAAGTACAAAGATTTTCGGCCAGCCTCAGCTAGTGAGTTATCAAAAGACAAAGTTTAAGTTTTTATACATTAGTTTGAAACTAGTTTACATTCGTATGTAAAAATACATTTTCTTTTTCTATAGACTGTGGGCAGTTGGATATAGTAATCTGCAATTTTAAAGTTTTCCACTTGTTATAGTTTTTTTTTTTTGTATTTTGTTTTTTTTTTCAAGACAGGGTTTTTCTGTGTGTAGCTCTGGCTGTCCTGGAACTTCCTCTGTTGACCTGGCTGGCCTCGAACTCTCGGAAATCCATCTGTCTCTGCCTCCCGAGTGTTGGGATTAGAGATGTACACCACTACCGTCCGGCTATAGTTTTGAGTTTTATTGATACAGTAATCACTTCATGCTCTGTTAATGACTTGAGCGAGAAAATACATAAAAATATGAGACTAAAATAGAATTCTTGGGAACATAGCTTTAATGCAGGTATTAATGGGGACCTGAGAGATAACACAGAAATCAGAAAGTGGCTTGGATGAAAACTAAGAAAGTGGTACATCAGAAACCAAGCTGTGACAAAATTCTAAAATTAGAAGTCATGGTTAGCAGCCTCAGATGTTGAAGATAGAAGGTATACTGGAGAGCAAATATCCACTTAATTTTGCTTGTATGGTAACTGGTGGCCTTAATGAAACCAGTGTCATTAAGTTGTTAGAAATATATGAAGGAATAATTGATAGGATGATAATGCAAACATTTCATGATCATTTTACAATTTTAATGTGCAAATTGGCTGTGGTTATTTAAATTTACAGAGAAAAATCAAATGATCACAGAGAACACTAGCGTTGAAATTTGTGTATCTGTTCTCCTCATTCCACTGCAAAGACAGAGTGGAAGCTAAAGATGTGTGTGTGTGTCATATCATGTGGTAGGATTTATACAGAATAAGAGAAATGTTAGGGTATTTTGGTTTGTTTCTCTGTTTATTTGAGGGAGTAATATGTAGGGAGTACCTGACATGTCATTTTAAATTCTTCCTGTAGATTTAAAGAACATGTACAGAATAACTTGCCTAGAGATCTTTTAACTGGTGAACAGTTCATTCAGCTCAGAAGGGAATTAGCTTCTGTAAATGGACACAGTGGTGATGATGGACCTCCTGGTGATGATCTTCCATCAGGAATCGAAGACATCACAGATCCAGCAAAGGTAACTTTTAAATCATATATTTCAGTGCATGTGAAACTAGGTAGCTTATGTGGAAAGGTGGGAAGTTCTGGGCATTTCGGTCAATTTGATTTAAGTATGCATTTAAAGGACATAGTCTTACCATGAGACAAATGGAAGTAATTTAGAAAAATATTTTACTTTAATTGTAATATACTATTCCTCTTTTTAAGAATACATGAAAAATTGGCTTTTTGAAGTACTTTTATAAATCATTTGAAGCTGGGTGTGGTGGCAGTTGTGAGGCAGAGTCAGGTGGATCTCTCTTAGTTCTAGGACAGTCTGGTCTCCAAATGAGTTCTAGGATAGCCAGGATTATATGTACATCTAACAGTTAAAAACTCCCCACTGAAGACTGAAATTTCTTTAGAAGATACTTAAATGTGTGCTGTTGAGAATATTCATTATGTAACTTAAAGATTAATTTTGTTTTTTTTTCCTAAGCTAATTACTGAAATAGAAAACATGAGACATAGAATCATTGAAATTCATCAAGAAATGTTTAATTACAACGAGCATGAAGTTAGTAAGAGGTGGACATTTGAAGAAGGTGTAAGTGTTTTGTTTCATTAGTTTTCAAAAATATAAAAATAAGATTTCTTATAGCAGAGAAACTATTTTAAATTTTTGTATAAGTAATAACTCAAGGTGTGTATCTCAATTGTATTTAACATTTTCCATGATCAGTTTTAAAATCTTACTGCATTCAGATTTCAAATGCAAGATTCCTGATGAAAATGTGAATACTTTTAAAAATCAGCTTTATTGAGTTATACCTTATGGACAACAAAGCAGCTGTTCTAAGAGCAGGGGATTAGGCTCAGTTTGTAGACTGCTTGCCCAACATGCATGAATCTCCGGGCTTGATCCTAGCACCACATTCAAACCAGGTTTGGTGCCAAATCTTATAACTCTTGGAAGCTAGAGGTAAAAGGTTCAGAAATTAAAGTCATCTTCAGTTATCTAGTAAGTTTTGTGCCAGCCTGCACTACATCCAACCCCATCTCAAAAATTAAAAATAAAATACACCCATCCACTATAGGTGAATAATTTCTTTTCTTAAAAATTTAACCATTTTCTGCCTGCTTTTGTAAGGTATATGTCACATGTCAAACAGTTTGCCCGTTGGAAGTACGCAGGTTATTAGATCATTGGTGTGTACCATCAGCATAGTCAACTTGATTATATTTTTCTCACCTTTCCTCTTACAGTTCTTACCCTACTTAGTAATGTGTGGCTTAGCTTGCTTAGCCCTAGACTTAAGGTTAATGTAGCTTTATTTTTGTAAACTACCTATCATGGCCTAGCCTATGAATGGAGTTATATATCTATTGTGCTGTGTTTGGCTGTAAAATAGTTTTGATAAATATACAATATAGTTTACCTTAGTAATCAAAATAATGATTCCTTTACCTTCAATGGGGAGGGAAGAAGGGGAGTGGGAAAAAATGTATACCTCAATTAAAAACAATAAATAAAAGAAAAAAATGGTCTCTTTGTCCACTCTCATTCCTGTCCTTATATAACTATGTTAAAATGGTTTGATTTAAAAATATGTAATAAAAAATAAAATTCTCTTTACAGAAAAATTTCATTCTTACAAAAATGACTAAATGGGACTGGTTTGATGTCTCATTGGTTAAGAGTGCTTGTTCTTGTAGAGGATCAAGTTTGGTTCTTAGCACACATGTTGTGGTGGCTCACACCTCTAAATCCAGTTCAGAGGATCCATACTCTCTGGACTTTGGGCACCTGTAACTGCATGCAAGTAGTGCAAGTAAACTCATGTAGGTACACACTCATACACATAAGTAAAAATAAATATAGATTGTTTGAAAATGGAAAATATCTTAAATGGAAAATTTATTCTTTACCATCATCAAACTCATGGAGGTTGAATTTTAATTAAAATATTTAATCCCAGGTATAGTGGCATAAGCCTTTAATGCCAGCAGTAGGAGACAGAGGCAAGCAGATCTCTGGGAGTTTCAGGCTAGCCTGGTCTTCAGAGACCCTGTATCATCCCCCTCCACCCTGAAAAATTCGTAATGAATTTAAAATTTTTTCCTTGTATTTGAAATTATTTATATCATTGTATTTAAAATATTTTGTTTTGACTTTTATTACCATACATTAATTTTTTTTCTTGCAGATTAAAAGACCTTATTTTCATGTGAAACCATTGGAAAAGGCCCAACTGAAAAACTGGAAAGAATACTTAGAATTTGAAATTGAAAATGGGACTCATGAAAGAGTTGTGGTTCTCTTTGAAAGATGTGTCATATCTTGTGCCCTCTATGAGGAGTTTTGGATTAAGGTAAGAAAATGATATAGTGTTTAACTTGAATATATTATAAACATTGATCTAGTGACTAACCTTTTTTGTACTTCTGTTGAATGTTGTTCATATAACTATATCTGTTGCATTAGGAGATGGTCTGCTTGCAACCAGATTTGACTGCTGCATTTGCCAACCTCGTTGCCTCTCTTCGTCCTTCCTTACAGAAACTAGTCTAGTGGTTCAATAAAGGTGCTGAATGGGTTTACAAATAGAATTTTATCGTTCTGTCACATATTTAATCACGTGTTCAACTGTAAATTATTCAGTATTTCCTCTTTTCTGTATGTAGTATGCCAAGTACATGGAAAACCATAGCATTGAAGGAGTGAGGCACGTCTTCAGCAGAGCTTGTACTGTTCACCTTCCAAAGAAACCCATGGCACATATGCTTTGGGCAGCTTTTGAGGAGCAGCAGGGTAAGGAGAATGTTCGGTTAACTTACGTATTTATATGTGAGTGGGTGTTTTTGCCTGCATGCATATCTTTGCTTAAATGTTTGCAGAGGCTAGAAGAGGGTATAGGATCCTCTAGGAGTGCACTTAACAGATTGTTTTGAGTACTGAGAAGTAAACCTGGGTCCTCTGCAACAGCAGCCAATGCTCCTAACTACTGAATCTTATCTCCAGCCTAGCCCTCTATGATATTTTAGTACTTTATCAGTATGGAATTAAAGGAATTGAGTACTGAGGAATGTATAAGAAGAATTGGATTAATTACTTCTGTAAAAACTATGGTTTTTTTTTTTTTTAACAATTCTATCTTGCCATATCCTAAGATCAGCCATAGACAGTACAAAATAAGTAAGCATGGGTACTTAAAACCTCCCTAATCCCCCAAATAGAGAGCTAGATGTAGCCTGCTGACTAACACTTTTTAGTTTTGGTATCAAGCCTATTTCAGAAATTTAAACCAAAGTGATGTAAAGTCATTTTAGAAATTTAAAAAAAATTATAAATAATTATTGTTTTAGGGAACATTAATGAAGCCAGGACTATCTTGAGAACGTTTGAAGAATGTGTTCTAGGATTGGCAATGGTTCGATTGAGAAGAGTAAGTTTAGAACGACGGCATGGAAATATGGAAGAAGCTGAACATTTG
Source organism: Bramus lutescens (assembly GCA_001685075.1). Taxonomy (NCBI): domain Eukaryota; kingdom Metazoa; phylum Chordata; class Mammalia; order Rodentia; family Cricetidae; genus Bramus; species Bramus lutescens. The sequence goes on along the minus strand of LOEQ01002659.1, from coordinate 97,717 downwards.
CTTCAAGATGCTATAAAGAATGCCAAATCAAATAATGAGTCATCATTTTATGCTATTAAACTAGCCCGACATCTTTTCAAAATACAAAAAAATCTTCCAAAATCAAGAAAGGTACTTTTGGAAGCAATCGAAAGAGATAAGGTATGCGTATTTTAAATATCATCCATAAAAAGCTAGTACATTTTCACTTTGGCAACCGTGATGAATGATTTGGTCTATACAGTAATATATTTTATTACTAAATGAGGACAACAGTCCCTCTAAACTGATGTTGCCATCTTTAACATTTTTCTCTAATTACTTTGAATTTAAAGCTTGAGAAAATTATTACTAAGTTAAAATTATAAATATTTTGGTCTTTGTAATTAACTTTAGAAAATTTAGAAACTTAAGATTGTTAAATAGGATAAAGAGCCTGGAGGAAGACTTTAGGAACAAAAGCATAACTGTGTCAAACAAAGCACTATAGCGTGACTTGCCTTTTCAGAACAGCTACTTTTATGAGGCACACACTTTTAATCCCAGCACTCAGGAGGCAGAGGCAGGTGGAACTCTGTGAATTCGAGGCCAGCCTGGTCTACAAAGTGAGTTACAGGAAAGCCAGAGCTGTTAGACAGAGAAACCCTTTCTCAAAAAAACAGAACAAAACAAAACAAAAGACCAACAACAAGAAAGAATCATCCTTTTATGTAACAGTTACTAAAAGCTAGTGTAGTGGAAGTGTTTCATTTTCAGCTTTATTGTGCCTGTTGAAGATACAAGTTTATAACTATTTATTGTCACAAGTAGACATGTAATGTACTTTTTGTATTTTAATTTACATTTTCATGCTAGGCCAAGTCCAGTTAACTAACATAGGATTAAGAACTTTAATTGGTTAGCATGTAGCAACATAGTGCAGTTTCAGAAATAATAGAGTGGTGTCACAACCCACTAGTATTGCTAAAGGAGCACTGTGATTGTTACCCAGTGATAGTGTACTTACTTGTCTACTGTTCACAGTGCCACAGGACAGGGAAAAATACTTCCTGAAGAATATGTTTCACTTCATTATATACATGTTGAAATCTTTGACATAAGTTATATTCCAATCTTAAGTATTTATGCTTTATTAAAATATTGTAGGAATGTTATTAATTGATACTGCTTTTTACTTAGGAGAACACAAAGTTATACCTCAATTTACTTGAAATGGAATACAGTTGTGACCTCAAACAAAATGAAGAAAATATCCTCAATTGCTTTGACAAGGCCGTGCATGGTTCATTGCCTATTAAAATGAGGATTACATTTTCCCAAAGAAAAGTGGAATTCCTTGAAGATTTTGGTTCAGATGTTAATAAGTAAGATGTTAAATTCATCATATTTTTGACTGGAACATTGCATTGTTATTTTGTCATGGGACTTTCTTTGATGGTTACATTAACACACTGCTAAATTTAAAATATTTTTTATTATGTTTATGATGGATATGTAATGGGAAAGGGTACATGTGTTCCAAGATGAGGAGGTCAGAAGACAACTTCATGGGATTTTCTCCTACCTTTTCATGGGCGCTAGAGATTAGACTCTGGTTATCAGTCTTTCCTGGATGTGCATTATGTGCTGAATCACTTGTTCAAGGATCTAATGCTAAATTTAAAAGTGTTTGTTAAGGCTGCTTTTCCTTCAGAGACAAGTGGAGGTAAATTCAGTTTTGTGTGTGTATACTTTAATTGGACTTATTAAGCTTTATCATCCTTTCAAAACTATTTTCCTGTTTTAAGTTAATTTTATATGTATGTGCATATTCTGTGGTGCACAGTTCTCTCCTTCCACCATGTGGGACACACAAAAGGAGAAAGGAAGTAAAAACTGAACTATGAGGCACATAAAGGTAGGTAGATGGGGTGGCTGTAGCTGATGTTAAAGCTCAGTGGTGCAGTATGTGTCTGTCGTGTACAAGGCCTGGAGTTCAGTTCTCAGCAACATGTACAGAGCTAGAATAGGATTAGTCTGGAAAAGGAATACCATTTTATCTCAGCTTGGGAAAGAAGGGAGATGTGGTCACACAGATCTTGCTTACTGGAATCATCCTCCTGAATGATAAGACTCAAAATGATGTAAGGGTTTGCTGTAGATTGTGGGTCAAGATCTAAATTTAAGATTTAAATCTGATAATCCAGAAAGTAGAAATACTGCCTAGAACATTATTTGGTATAGTTCCTGTCTTTGTCTCTTGCTAGTAAGTAAATATCCCAGTACCTAACAGGGTTGTTTGTGCCTTTGCTGATATGATTTACAGTGATTTCCACTGAAACCGTTCTAAACTCAAGTGTCTATATATGTGTGTGCATGTTTTTGTTAAGTTTTCAGCTTGACATATCAACTAGTATTTCAGTTCTTGAAATCGTGCTAAGTATTTTATATTTGTATAGTATAAAATTCATAGCTTTTAAATGAATACAGGTATTGTTATTTTAGTGGATGGAGAGGCTTACTCAGATACCTAAATTTTTCACGTCATGTATTATGAGTATGAAATTAGAGCCTAGTTCATAGTTTGCTTTTAACTCCCTTATATACTATATAGTCAGTGTTTTATACGGAAGTAGGTACACCAAAAAACTGACTTTATGTAATGCTGTCTTTTCATTGGGATAGCTTGCTTCTTGGGTTCTACAAAAGTATATGAAATGGCATATACTTCATTTGTATGGATTAAAATAGATTAGTCGTGCTTCCTAGAAGAGGTTGTCTTATTTAGCTCCTGCTGGATTCTGATGAAGAGAAACACAGTGATGGAAACAGAATACATGTTAACAGTAATGTGCATGAGTAGAATAATATGTGATGTAGTCTAAGTGTTGAATCCAAGGCCTTGTACATGGTAGTTACGTACTTTACCCACTGACCCAGTGGTTCTCAACCCCTTTCATGGGATCACAAGTCTCATGAGCATAACAGTAGCAAAATTAATTATGAAGTAGTAATGAAAGTAATTTGATGGTTGGAGGATCACCATAACATGAACTGTATTAAAGGGTCTAAGCAAAGGGAAGGTTGAGAGCCACTGCACTGACCTATTGAACCTACTTCTCCAGAACAAAGTAGAGTTGTTTTGTTGTTCTTTTGTGTTTTTTTAATTGTAGCCCTAGCTGGCCTTGGATTCAGAGATCTGTCTGCCTTGTATTAGGGCTAACAGCATGCATATCACACCTGGCCAGAAGTAGGATCTTGATTGCATTGTGCCTTGCTGTTCAGAGCCTGCACTATCAGCAGTAAACAATAAATCCTTAGAATTGGCACCTACAAAATTAAATAAACTTATCGTTTTGATTTGGCAGTTATATCCAAACAAATTACTGGTTCAATGAAAGGTACTATGTAAGTTCTTAAACATGGATATCATAACTAAGATTTAAGTCTTAAAAGATAAGGCAAAGAGCCCAGTTAGAAATTCATATAAGCTGTTTTCATATTTGGAAGTAACTAAATCTTTTTGTAAAAAAAAAAAATTTATGCATCCCAAAAGATTTTGTTTTCCTTTCCCTTCAGGCTTCTGAATGCATATGATGAACATCAAACACTCTTAAAAGAGCAGGACACCTTAAAAAGGAAAGCTGAAAATGGGTATGTAATTTCTTTATCAGGAAGAGATGCTTAAGAGAAAACATTTCAGTATGAAGATTCCCTTTAAACCATGTACGGTTGAACTTAGAAGTAAGTATAAAGGCTGCCATTAGCCTACCACTCCAAGACCCAAAATGAGGATTCCATTGAAGCTGGAGAAGAGACTGAGTATTTGAAAGCCATGAGGATGACTAGAGTTGTGCCACTGGCCCTAAGTTGAGAGTTGTAGTTAAGGAAATCCTCATAGATAGGATGACAGTTCAAGGCCATCTGATGGCAGTCAGTGGGCTTGTGTTGCTATAAGGAATTGGAGGTAAGTTTGTGCTGCCAAGTTTGTTCATCTACAGCATAACTGCTTAGCTTTAACAAGTTATGCTGAAACATGAATATTCTGTCCATACTTTTTACTTAGTCAGGATTAGAGGCATGTACTACCATGCCTGATTTACAAGTCTTTTAAACATCAAGGACAAATGAAACACAGGTCACATCCAGAACCTAGACCAGTTTGCCACATCAGGCATAAAGAAAGAACTGAGCATGTAATTTCTCTTGGTACCAAGAGGTCACACTATATAAATGAAAAGTTGTAGATTTGTGGAGAATAAGAAGGCTAAAAAGTAAAAAGGCCAGATTGGAAAGGGGTTTTGTCTTGTTGAAAAATCTGAAATCTATTACTTGGAGTGGCAGACTGCTACTTTTGGTCCTTTGAAGAAAGGGATCAGTACTATTTGTGCTTTTGGCAGCTAATCTAGAGGGTAACTCATAAATGTATTAGAGGTCACATTCCCTGGCAAAACAGTGGAGAAGTTTTGCCACAGACCGGTCCTCTTGGGACCGAGGGAGAACGGGGTGAAAGACAGGAGAACTCAGGATTCGGCTGATGACAGACAGACACAAGAGCGATGTGAAATCTGCTGTATTTTACTGAAGATCAAGATGTATACCGAAACAGAATAGAGCAAAATGAGGAAGTTGGCACACTTCCTTAAATCTTCAGACTAGCTAATACAAAGAGCAAGCTATAATTATAACTTTTTGCAGTTAGGACCAGGAACACAGCAGCCCCCCTATTTCTCAGACCCTTAAGCTC
>LOEQ01002659.1:53844-64435 GCA_001685075.1 Bramus lutescens | reverse complement strand
AAAAAAAAAAATTAAGATTACAGAGGAATTGTGGGAAGTCCCTGCAGGTTGTATAGCCTAGAGGGTAATGATCCAGATGATGAAAGAATGAAACATGGTTCAGCCTGATTTTAGGTTAACTGGTTCTAGGCTAAGACTTCTAGAGTCTGACATCAGTTCGTTTACTTTTGCCGTCTTTAAGCACAGCACAGTCTTGGAATAAAATTTCCAGGTAACAATTAATGCAGTCCCATGAGTATAACAACACTTAAGGCATGTTTGCATTGAAGCTCTTTGCAAAGTCCATATAGCTACATCTGTAAGATGGGTTCTTGTTGACAGAGAAGCAGTGCTCAAGATAAGGGTCCATGGCATCCATTCTCAGCCTGTAGGTTGTGACCCCTTGGGGGTTGCATATCAGATTATATACATTCCAGTTCATAAGAGTAGCAACATTACAGTCATGAAGTAGCAACAAGATAATTTTATGGTTGCAGAGTCACCAACATGAAGAACGGTGTTGAAGGTTGCAGCATTAGAAAGGTTGAGAACCACAGTTCTAGGGAGAGTGACTGACTTACCATATTCCTGTGGGAGTCAGTCAGGCCTGGCCCTAAAACGACACACAAGTCACTTAGGCTGTTATAAAGTACAAATGACATCTCTCTTGAGGGTGAGTTTTATGGACTAGAAGTGGTGCTCAAAGGTCTGAGGAAAGTAAAACAGAAATTCTGGGAGATATGGGCTCATCAGTCAGCAAAGAATCAGGCTTTTCCCAGCTTTTCTGGAGGACAGCCAGGTAGGTATCTTCTCTCTTTGAAGGGATCAGCTGTGTGTTTAACTTCTCCTGGCTTCTCTAGTGTTTATCTATGTGACAAGGACCTTTTTGTCCTCTACAAAGAATGTAGGAGAGAGAGAGACTATTCCTAAATGTCTAAATACATTTTATGTATAAATGCATCCTACTAAATCTGTATAGTGTTACTTATGTGTGTATGTCTTCAGGGCTGACTATTTGGTGTTAGATAACCAGTTGGTGTGCTCTTCCCTGGGGAAGACTATTTCCGTTGCCCTCAATATTCCTTAGTTGCCTGTAGTTCTTTGTCTAGGGTTGAGGCCTTGTAAGATGATATTTATATACTGATTTTTTGAGACATAGTTTCTCTCCTTAGCCTTAGCTGTCCTGGAACTTGGTCTATAGTCCAGCTGGCCTTGAACTCAGAGATATGCCTGCCTCTGCTAGGACTAATGGTGCTGGGACTAAAGGCGTGTGCCACCACACCCATCTTGATTGTATATTTTTTTGAGTGAACCTTTGAACTTCAGTATGAAATGCACACATGCATCAGTGTATGTAAGCACACAGTATGAAATGCACACATGCATCAGTGTATGTAAGCACACAGTATGAAATGCACACATGCATTGGTGTACGTAAGCACACAGTATAAAATGCACACATGCATTGGTGTATATAATACACACATGCATCGGTGTATATAAGCACACAGCATATAATGCACACATGCATCGGTGTATATAAGAGCATTGCCTACAAACTGTGGCTCTGAGTTTTCACAAAGTGAATCTATCCCTCATTCAGCCAGACGTTTCTTTTTGTGTTTGAGACAAGGTCTCTTCATGTAGCCCTGGCTGTCCTAGAACTTGATGTGTAGACCAGGCTTGCCTGGAACTCTCCGAGATCTGCCTGCTGCCTCTGGGTGTTGGCAGAAGTTCGTTTATAATATTCTTATAATATGGTTCTCAAATGGACATGCTTTTCCTCACCAGATGTTGTCTGGCAATATCTTGACACATCGTTGTTTTAACTTGAAGGGGGACAGAGGAGAAAGGGTATCGAGTGCTGCTCCAAGTGTTTAGGGACCAGAAAGTGACTAGCATCCTGCAGTGGACACATGAGCCATCTCACTAAGAGGAATTGTTTGGCCCCGTTCCATGTACCTGTACTGTAGCCATTGAGAGACTGCTAGAGTTTGACTTGAGGCAGTTCTGTCTGTCTTCATAATCAATCTCACAGGAGAGAACTGTGTTTTCAAACCTTCATCCCCATGGATTAAGATGGTTTCCGTGTTTTTTCCCGTTTAGGGGTAAAATTTCCCTTTCCTCAAATTTGGGATAGCCCTGATTTAGAAATAAGCTAGTAGGCCAGGCATGGTCCACGTAACCTTAGTCCCAGCACTTGGGAGGCAAAAGCAGGCAGACCTCTGTGAGTTTGAGGCCAACTTAGTCTATACAACATGTTTGGAGCCAACCAGGGCTATGCAGTGAGAATCTTGTCTAAGAGGGAGGGAGTGGAGAAAGGAAGGAAACAAAGAAATAGGGTTGGAGGTGTTGTTCAGTGGTAGAGCAGTTACCTGTCTGGCTTGTGCAAGACTTTGAATTCAACCCCAAGTGCTGAAAAGGAAATGAAAAGAAATAAATATAGTGTGAAATTATAGTTGAATATAATTGAATATATTGCTAACTCTTAGGTGAATGGTACCTAGATATAAATGCCAAAGCTGTGGAATTTTGATATTTTGTGCTTATTTAAAAGTTAATTTCATGGTATATTAAATAAAAAACTTTTAATTTATGACAAAGTCATTGTATTTGAAAAAAGCTTTAAAAGTCAGCTTGAACTAACTTTCTTTTAAATTTGCAGATTTTGGAAACATTTGCCAGTTGTTTGATTCAGAGAAATGTTTTGATGAAAAGAGACATCCCCAATCTAACAAAATACCAGATAATTCTTGCAAGAGATCAATTTAGGAAGAACCCATCCCCAAACATTGTGGTACGTATTTTAAAATAAATTTCTGTGACTGATTAAATCTTTACTGAGTGCCTGATAAATGTAAATGAAAAATTCTTAGGTTTATAGTAATTAGTTCAATAAGAATTTGCATATCATTTATTGCAAGTATGGTGGTTCACGTTTATAATTCTTATATTTGGGAAGCTGAGGTGAGAGAATTGCTGAGATCAAGAACAGCTTTAAAAAAAAAAAAAGAAGCAGAGGCAAGGAGATGGCTCAGCAGCCTTTAGCGGCACTTGCCACCAAGCGTGATGACCCCAGTTCAGTCGTGGAGACCCGTGTGATGGAAGCAGGGTTGTCCTCTGGCCTACTTGTGTGTGCCACAAATAGTCTTTTTGTTTATTTCTCATTAAAACATGTAGTCCAATCCTTTTCATGTTGTTGGTTTGTTTTGTTTGTTTTCAAGACAGAGTTTCCTTGTTTAGAATTAGCTCTGTAGACAAGGCTGGCCTCAAACTCACAGAGATCCTCCTGCCTCAGCATCCTGGGTGCTGGGATTAAAAGTATGTGCCACCACTGCATGGAAATTTAGTTTAATTCTCTCTCTCTCTCTCTCTCTCTCTCTCTCTCTCTCTCTCTCTCTTTCTTTTTCAAGGCAGGCTTTGTTTTCTATATAGCTTTGGAGCCTGTCCTGGAATTAGCTCTTGTAGACCAGGCTGGTCCTTGAACTCATAGAGATCCTCCTGCCTCTGCTTCCCAAGTGCTGGGATTAAAGGCATGCCCCGCCACTGCCTGACTGGTCAAATTCTTGATACCAGAAGTCATGGGAAGCATGCTAACAAGGTTCTTAAAAAAAAAAATGGAAATACAATTGCATGTATTTATTTGTTTGCTTATATGTTTATTTATTAATTGATAGATTTGTGTGTATATGTGTACCAGTATATGCATATGGGCACGTGTATGTCAGGGCATGTGTGGAGACCAAGGACAACATGTGAGAGTAAGTTCTCCTTCTACTGTGTATGCTTAGGGTTTGAACTCAGGCATTAGTCTTCATGGCAAGTGCCTTTAGCTTCTGGGCCATAATGCTGACCCACATGCTTCTTGTTTAATCTTACTCGGAAAATAATGGGTGGATAGGAAAATTTCTATCTGACTATGTCTAAAGTCAGAAAAGACGTTTATCATACAAACAGGCTGAGTCCTTTGAACTGAGAAGAAATTGGTATACAAAGTCCAGAGGCAATTAAAAGAAGACTGAAACTGATGCGGCCATGACAGGGATTGGAGGTCATTAATGTAAATGTGACCACATGGCACTAGTTTATGGCAAGAAGTGAGGGGGAAAAGGTGGATTGAGTTGGATGTGGTGACTGACACTCATAATTTCATCATTGGGGAGGTTGAGGCAGGAAGATTGTGGGGTTGCTCAGAGTTCTGAGACAGCCTAGGCTGCAGTTGGGGAGCCCTGGCTCAAACAAACAAAGTAGATAAGTGGAAGAAAGAAAGGAAAGAAGGGTAGGAAAGAGGAAGGAAGAAATAATGTCTTTGTCAGCTATAGGAAAATAAGCCTCAGTGAGCTCTTAAAGCCCCTACAGATGTCCCTCTTCATTTCTGTAAAGTGGCCATACCAGGACCTGTCACTGCAGTGCTAAGATCAAATAAGTTTATACAGGAAGAGACATAGAGCACTGCCTAACATCCAGTGTGACCGTGATGTCATGTTTTCTTGGCATTAAACACTCTGAATATCTGTCCTAATTGGGTGATACATATCTGCAATCCCAGTACTTCGTATACAAAGGCAGGAGGATTGCCTTGAGTTTGAAGCCAGATTGGCCTATATACTGAGTTCCAGGCCAGTACACGTGGGCGTGCACACACACACACACACACACACACAGTTTAACAAAACAAAATGTTTGTCTTTCATGAAGCTTAGTCTGTTCAGCTGTTCTCCATTTCTGAAATATCTCATATATATTTGCTTGGTGCTTGACCTGTGATAGATAATTATTGATGGCTTTGAAAGAACACATGAACCTATATATTGCAAATAATTTGTCTATGAAGATAAGTGATAAATACTGGCTTCCAGTTGATTTTCTTATTTTAAGGGACAAGCTTATTTCCGCAGCCCCGTCCTGTAACACAACCCTCAGCACAGTCATCTAGTTATAACCAGTGTAAAGGGCTGGTTACTCTTGTCCTTTGAACCTGTGAGACAGTAACAATGGCGTGGAGGGTGTATCTCCATTTTCTTCTCTGGTTAAATTTGACATGTTTCTTCCAGGGAATTCAAGGCATTATTGAGGGAGAGTTTGCCACCTGTATTAGTTTGTATCATGGGTATGAGTTACTGCAGCAAATGGGAATGCGATCATTATATTTCTTCCTTTCTGGAATCATGGATGGGACCAAAGGTAAGTTAAAAGAAATTATTTTAAAGAAACAGTGAAATGTGTTACTCTGGTTCTAGGTGGTGAGCAGTTTGACACAACTTAAACTTGAGTTAACCTTTTTTTTATTGAAAATAACTTTTTTTATGCTATATATTCTGATCACTGTTTCCTCTCCTTCATCTTCTCCCAGATCCTCCCCACTGATCCAGCTCCACTCGTTCTTTCTCTTTCTCTTTAGAAAACAAACAGGCAATAAATAAATAAAATAAAAAGTAAATTAAAAAAACAAACAAAAAGAGCGAGAAAAACATATACACATAAAAACAAAACCCATAAAAAACAAAATTGGAAGGTATAAACAAGAAAAGATCAGTAAGGCGAAAAAAAAAATACCCGAACAAAATAATTTGAGACAAAAATCTCCAAAAATACTTTTGCGTTCATTTTGTGATGGTCATCTATTGGTAGGCATTGGTCTTGCAAGTATGGTTTGTATACCCAGTGAAACTCCATTGGAAAAAATTAATTTTTGCTTTGCAAGCTGTTGTCGGTTAGAGGTTACTTCTAGGCTAGGGGTGGGAGCTTGTGTCCACTTCTCCCCTCAGCACTGCGTGAGTTCATGTGTGTCAGTCCTGTTGTGATCAGAGGCCTTGTGTTCTTGGTGTCCTCCATCCTCTCAGGCTCTTACACTCTTTCTGCCTCCTCTTCCACATAGTTCCCTGCTCCCTGAGGGGAGGGTTTTGATGACAACATCTCATTTAGGACTGACTGTTCCAAGATCTTTGATTCTCCTCACGTTGTCCAGCTGGGGTTCTCAGTGTTAGTTCCCATCTACTGCAAGAGGAAGCTTCTCTGATGAAGACTGAGCAATGCTCTGACTCTGGGTATACCAGAGTGTTCTTAGGAATCATTATATCACTATGTAACTAGAGCTAACTTTAAATACTTTGTTTTTAAAAGCAATGGTATAGTCTGTCCCACCCGGTCCCACAGCTGTTCAGTCCCAAAGAAATACACAGAGGCTTATATTAAACTGTTGGCCTATTAGCTCAAGCTTATTATTAACTAGCTCTTACAGCTTAAATTAATCTATAATTCTTGTCTATGTTTAGCCATGTGGCTTGGTACCTTTTCTCAGTAGGGCATTCTCATTTTGCTTCCTTTGCATCTGGCTGGTGGCTACAGACTGAACCTTTCCTCTTCTCAGAGTTTTCCTAGTCTGATTGGCCCGCCTATACTATCAGCGTTTATTAAACTTATACGAGTGACGAATCTTTACAGTGTACAAGAACATTATCCCACAGCACAATGGACTAATGTAATGAAGTTCATATTTCATTATTTTTGCCAGTTTGCTAGAAAATAGTGCATTATAAATGTTGAACTAGGCTAGGCAGTGGTGGTGCATGCCTTTAATCCCAGMACTTGAGAGGCAGAGGCAGGTGGATCTCAGAACTTGAGGCTGATCTGGTCCAGGATAGGGCTATACAGAGAAACCCTGTCTCAAACAAACAAACAAACAAACAAACAAAAATGTTGAACTAGAGCAAATTGTTGACTTTCATGTTAAAATTTGGTAATTTTGCCTTCATAGTTAAAATTTAAATTCTTTTTAATAAGCAATAAATGTTGACACCTTGGCTCTTGTTTATTTGCTAAACTTTTTCCTGCTTTCTAAAGGAATGACACGGGCAAAAAATGAGCTTGGCCGCAACGAGGACTTCATGCAGCTCTACAGTCGCCTGGAGAGTATGTTTGCCCACATGCAAGAAGACCCTGCAGCCAGCAATGCTCTGGCCTTCCAGAAAGGTGCGGTGCCTCTCTGGGAAGTTGATATTTAACTGAGTATGGTGATGGCTGCTTGGGAGGCTGAGGTAGGATCACAGCAGCCCAAGATTTTAGGCCAGCCTAGGCAACATAGCAAGACCCCTTCAGAAAAAAAAAAGCACTATTTATATTTTTCCTCAGTTAAGATTAGTGTTGAAACTTACACTCATCTGTGCTTACTTCTTGTGCAGCAGTGGCCTGCCAAGTACAACACTGCTTCTGTTAAGGAGGTTAGGATATTTGATGAATACTAGTTTGTGTAAGACTAATAAAGTAAGTAACAAACATCTGTAGTAGTTACTGGTTGTAAAAATTCTCAGAACTACTTAACATTGAAATATGGTTCAACTAAAATATTTTTCCCTTTTTACTTTGCTGAGTCCATTTGAATTCTCTCTCAGAATGAAATTTTCATGAAAATTGAAGTTGTTGTTTACACTTACATGCTATCAAGAGGGTACTTATATTTGACAGGCAAAAAATAAGGATTTTGTGTTTGGGGCCTTTTTTGAGGCAGGGTTCACTGAGGCTAATTTCAAAGTTCTAATTCTCCTGTTACCTTTCAAGTGCTGAGATTACAACTGTGTACCACCACAGTGTCATTTATTTATTTTTGCTTTTCAAGGCAGGGTTTCTCTGTGTAGGCTTGGTTGTCCTGGAACTTGCTCTGTAGACCAGGCTGGCCTCAAATTCACAGAAGATCCGCCTGCCTCTGCTTTCCTGAGTACTAGGATTGAAGGCGTGTGCCATCACTGCCTGGCTTGAAAATTTCAAGTTTTAATGTGTTTTTGTCTTTGTTTTAGATTTATTTTTATTACTTTTAATTGTGTGTGTGTGCGCGCGTGCATGTGTGTGTGTGCATGTGCCTATACCTATGGAGGCCAGAAATGTAGGACCCCCCCTAGAGCTAGAGTTACAGGTGATGTGGGTGCTGGGAACTAATCTTAGGTCTGCAAGAGCAGTATATGCTCTTACGTACTGAGCCACCTCGCCAATCCTAATGTGTGTTTTCAAAAAGATGTTACTCCACAGTAAGATAATTACTATGAGTTGTTCTCAGTGGTGTACACTTTTATTCCCAATATTCCAGAACAGAAGCAGGCAGAACTCCAGGGGTTAAAGATCATAACTGATATGGAAAAAATTATTTAAAAATTGTTGGGTTTGGTTTTGTTTGTTTGTTTGATTGATTTTTGTCCCTTTTCAGGAAATAAAGAGAAAACATTTTTCTATAGTCATCCAAAGTTAAAGAAACTGGAAGAAGTTATAATTGAACACTTCAGGTCATGGAATGGTGAGTAACAGTTTCAGGGCAAAGTAGTTATTGAAAAAAACTAAAACTTGAGGGAGGGGGTTCTAATTAATCTGGATAAAGATATTTAGAATTTCTGAGAAAGTTTGGATGGTTAGGATGTAAAGAAGTGATGGAATTTAAAAAATAAGGTTTTACATGAAAAGTTTAGTTTGGGTCAGCATAAGGGAAATAGAGAATCAAACAGCCTCAGTAGATTTATTGACTCCTGTGGTTCTGGGTCACTGGGAGACACCAGGAGAGCAAATGGCACAGTCAGGAAGTGTTGCTCTTCCCAGTTCATTCCATCCCTCCCAAGCACCGAGACATTGCAGCGGTGCCCGAATGAACATCGGCTGGCTGCAGCGTACGGTCATCCCTGGTGAAGCTGGAGGAATAGCAGGTTTGGAGCGCCCTGGCCTCATTCGCCAGGGCCTATAGTGAAGATGGGGAACGTTGATGCAGTCTGCTAGAACTCTCCAGTGCTTCTGTCTGCGGGGTTTGTAAAGGGAAGTCGCGTGCATGTTCTAGAATTGACAGGCTAATCAGGTATTGACCCGGGTATGCAGTTTATTTCTTGATCATTATTTTATGATAACTAATGAGAAATAGGGAGTCCAAAATGTCCTAAATGCTTTTTGAAATGACGATGCGTGAGTATGTAGTTTCAGGCTTTTGCTTGCTAGGAGTTCCTCTCCAATGCTGTTTGGTTTTGTTTGGCTGTGGTCCTGGGGGTTGGACATAAGGCCCTGTACACGCTAGGGGATCTACACTGAAGTGTTTTCTTAGCTGTAAATACCTTTTTAAAAACGTAAAGTATTTCCTGTTGTACAGCTAAACACACCCCTGAAACGAAGTGCCCGCAGACCCGAGTTATGATCTTCTCCTCGTTCCGAGACAGTGTGGAGGAAATTGCGGAAATGCTTTCCCGGCACCAGCCGCTCATCAGAGTGATGACATTTGTCGGCCACACTTCGGGGAAAAACACGAAAGGCTTTACCCAGAAGGAGCAACTAGAGGTAATTAGTTATGAAGTTTGTAGGTAATAAAATGAAAATAGAATGGATTAGCTGTGTTAGAACCCATCTTATAATTGGTTATTTCAAGATAATTTTATAAGCAGGTCCTGGTGGTGCATGTCTTTAATCCCAACATGGAGGAGGCATTCAGGGGTAGCCTGGTTTACATAGCGTGTTCCAGGCCAGCCAGAGCTACATAGCAAGATTGTCTCAAAAACAAAGCAAAACAAAGACAAAAACTCCAGCAACAACAAAAGAGATAACTTTATAAATAATATGCAAATAAAAATAAGCATGTTTCAAAAGATCAGGTAATGAGTTTTATGTAGTTTTGAAACATTTATTCATTCATTTAATTATTTTTGGTATTTTTACATAGGAGTTCATATAGTTGAGGTTGGCCTTGGCCTGCTGATGCTCCTGTCTCTACCCCCAAATGTTAGGACTTCAGATGTATCCCTTACACCTGGCTAACGTTGGATGAGTCTATTCTTGTATCTCTAGCATGTGGCCTGTGTTTGCCCCTAGGGTGGTAGAGTTCTAGGAGTAATTGAATATTGTTTTTAATTTTTTACAAAGATTTTTATTTTCAGGTGTATGGAGGGTATCAGGGGGTTGAGCATATGATCAAAGTAGAGGCCAAAAGTCCGTGTCAGATGCCTTGGAGTTGCAAGTGGCTGTGAGCCAGTTGATGTGGGTGCTGGGAACCAAACCTGGGCCTTCTGCAGGTGCTTTTCATTGCTGGACCGTTTCTCCAGTCCGTATTTTAAACCTTTTATCCCAGTTAGTTATTTCCTGTGTTGGGGGGTGGGACACATTCGTGTCACAGCATTGTGTAAAGTTGGAGGACAAGTTGAGGGTGTCAGGTCTTTCTTATCTACCATCCCAGACATCACACTCGGGTCATGTGGCTTGCTGGTGAGTGTCCTTACATGCTGAGACATTCTTTCTGATTGGCATATTTATGTAGAGACAGGCTCTTATTTGGTAGCCCTGGCTGGCCTGCAACTCATAGATCCCTCAGCCTCCTGAGTGCTGGGAGGAAAGGTGAGCACTACCATGCCAGGACTAAATATCTTAGTTTAGATACAGCTAACAGTCCTTTAGTTCTAAGATATGATGAATAGGGGTAGTCTCAGACTTTTTACCTGCCCTCTTCTCCTTTCAGCGATGCTAAAAGTGAAACCCGTTCATCTTCATAGACTGAGGAACATAAAGCTATTAACAGTAATAATATTTTTTTTTTTTTGAGACAGGGGACAGGGTTTCTCTGTAGCTTTGGAGCCTGCCCTGGAACTAGCTCTTGTAGACC
>LOEQ01002659.1:34672-47448 GCA_001685075.1 Bramus lutescens | reverse complement strand
GATAGATAGATAGATAGATAGATAGATAGATAGATAGATAGAAAGAAAGATAGACAGATAACTGGATAGATAGAGAGAGAGATGGGATGACATATTTAAAAAAAAACCTCAAGAAAGATTCTTATTGCATTGGAATTTGCACTCTGTATCATGTTGCTTGTTTGGTGTCTCTCTTGTATCCTGGTGGTGGGTTAAGGAATCATTAATTTCTTTTTTGTTGTTGTGTTTGTTTTTTAGTTTTTTTTTGTTTTTTTGAGACGTGGTCCCACTACGTAGCTCTGGCTGGCCTTGAACTCTCTGTGTTTATGAAGTTGGTATTGAACTCACAGAGATTCCCTTGCCTCTGCTTTTCAAATGCTGGGACTAAAGGCGTGCACCATCATGACCCAGCCCTTAGTATCATTAATTTCTTGAGCAGTGTTTATTGGTTGTTTTGTGAGTCAGTACCAGGAACTGAACTTAGGGCCTCATACATGCAAAATAAATACTTTGCTACTGAGCCACAGCCCAGCCCCTGAATAATTTATTTTTATTTTCTGACAGCGGTAAAATAACAAACCACTTCTGAGTATGACATCTGTAATGAATACCTGCTTCATAGGACCGTTGTATTAAAATGACATAAGGCACTTAAGCAGCAGTTGGCACGAAATCAGAGATTGATAATTGTCTCTGCTTTCATTATGTGTGCATGTGTGGGGTGATTATGAATACTTTCAAATTAAGAAATTAGTTATGGGTCTCAACCAACCTGTGTATCATCAAATTAACTCATTTATTCCTTATATTGACTTCTATATCCCATGCTAGCTTCTAGGCCCTATGGCCACAGCCGAGAAACCAAAGAACATGCTATCTACTAGCAGGAGACAGACATTGCTAACCGCCACAATTATTTATTATTATATGTTATATCTCCTTTCTGAGTATCAGAGGAATTAGGACGAAACAAGCATTCTTACAGAGGAAGCAGGAAGGTAGGGAGACCTCAGCTTAGGCTGACAACAGAGAAGGAAATTTTAAAAAAGGTCTTGGTTGAGAATTTTGCTTAAAAACTGAACTGTACCTAAAGCTGTAGCCTACCATTGTTTAAGGGTCTCGGAAAGTGTTTTTGCCAAATGGGGGTGCATGCCTGCAACCCAGCACCTACGAGGCAAGACCCAGTCTCAGAAAAGCAAAACAAACAAGCAAGGCCGCTCTTGGTTTGCTATTGATAATTTGAATTTACTATGTGTATGTGTTTTTAGGAAATTAATTTTTCAATTAAATGTTAGGTATTTATAACCCTACATATTAATTAAAGTTGTTCTTTGAAGTTGTTCATCGTGGTTCTGTGTCTTGAGTACTGAGGTTAAAATATTAACCAATGATTTCACAGTGATGTGATTAGATTTTTTTTCTTAATTTGTTAGAATTTGGGTGACTTAAAACAAAATCAGGTAAGTAATACAGTTTTTTGGAAAAATAATACAGAGTGAAACTCATTTCTTAGAATTGACTTACTTTGGTTTTCTGTGACTTTTTCTTGTTTCTTATTTTACAGGATGAATGCAGCTATGAGTGGAAAATTAAGCCTTTTCTACGAATGGAAGATGTCAGATCAACATTTAATACTCCTAGGAATGCATATAAGAATCTAGCCAGAGTTAACACGATTACTCACAAGACATCAGTTAGACTGAGTGGAGGTGAAGGCCGCCCCTCCTCGGTGACTGTGTCTGATGACGAGACTCCTTCTAAGTGTACGGAGACGACTGCTCTCAGGGAAAAAGCTTCTGGAGCAATGGGGAAAGACCCAACTAGGGAAGAAAGCAATGAGGCTGCAGCTTCTTGCGACACCTGTGGACATTCTCCTGCAGAAGCTGTTTCCCGGGTAGACCCACTGAATGGGGAAAGTGTGGCAGGTGCAGGTGGCATCACCCCCATGGGTACTGTTAGTGATGATGCTAACCACCCAGGAGCGTTACTAACAGAGTGTCAGGCTACCGATAAATCCCACTCATTTGCCAGACATTCCTTAGATTCTGGTTATAGTAGTTTCAGTGATGAGAAATCTATTTCGTCAAATTTGTTCCTTCAACTGGAAGAAGAGCTGTACCCAGATAAAGCAGCTGATCAGTTTTATAATTGTCATCCGGTGACAGAAGAGGTACGTGCTAATGTGGAGAGATTTCTCTCCTATTCTCCGCCTTCTCTCAGTGGACTCTCAGCCATGGAGTGTGAAGTCACTCAGGATTTTGAACCTGACCATACATCCTTCTCACCCAACTCAGAGCGTGAACACAGTCATAAACCTGCTTCTCTGACGTCACACTCGGCTGTGGATTCTCAACAAAACTTAGAAAACAATTCAGTTAAACATGCTAGTCATCCTCCTGAAAATTATTGTGTCTTTGGCAAAACTGATAATACGATTTCTGATCAGCCCTCCTGTGGCTCTGACAATAAAGCCTATAATAATATTAAAGATAAAAACTTAGTATCTAATAGTTATGCAAATCTTGCAAAGAATTTGGTTGACGAAAATAGCCATGAAGATGATAGTTACCCCCCAGTATTTGCCAATGAGGATGAGAGCTTACTATTATTTGAAGATAGTATTGGAGAATTGGATGGTGTGGGCCTTTCTCCCTTCAAGAGTAATAGTCTGCCCCCATGTGTGTCAGATGAAACTCTTATAAGAGAAATGCCTCCAATCTCTCGCTTCTTAATTTCGGATGAGCTTTTGTTAGATGATGATTCTGAGCCCGAAGACCCGATCACGTGTGATACCAAGAGCTGGAAATCTCATGAAGGTTTGAAAGACGGACATGAAGGACCGAAGAGTGAGGGGCCGACTTTCGATTGCTCTGCAGATTTATTTTCCATTACCTTCAATTTAGGATTTTGTAGTTCAGGTTCTGATGATGAAATCCCAGGACATGTGTCTGGTAGGAGTAGCACGCTGGAAACAGCTGGTCTCCCTGGAAGGCATTCTGATAAGGAAATTAGGGATGCCAGTGTCACTGCGGATCCGCCAGGTGGAGCCGTATCACCAATCCGGGCAGAAAACCTGCAGTGCCCACACTCTGGGGCAAATAGAGAACCCACTTCTCCCTGCTTTCCTCCATGCTTGCCAGTGAAAGAGAGATTTATGAGTACGCCACTTTCCAAAGCAAACATGTGGAGCCTGTGTTCTAAGACAGGAGCAGGCGTGCGTAAGACACTAGGTTCTACCGAGGAGAAAGCCGATGTACAGAGGCCCAAAGTGGCATTGAATCCAAAAGTTGACGATCTAGGAGAAGAGCTCAAAAGCTGTGATCATCCCTTTCTGCTTCGGTCCTCTCAGTGTCCTGAAGGTAAGAGTGTATCTCTGTGAAATCTGTGAGGTTCTAGAAACACTCCAGAAATAAGTCTGTACTATTCCCAAACTAGTTTTTCTCAGTGTGTGTGTGTACTGAGAAAAAGTATATATATTGGATAAATATGTGTGTATCCCTCCTTAAGCTGATGCAACCAGAATGCTTTATGCTCTTTACTATCAAATGTACAAAGAAGTATAATTTGGCACAATTATTTGATTGTAAAACTCAAACAGTCCGGTAGGTGGTAAAACACGCCTTTAATCCCAGCACTTGGGAGGCAGAGGCAGGTGAATCTCTGTGAGTTCAAGGCCAGCCTGGTCTACAGAATGAGTTCCAGGACACCCAGAGCTACACAGAGAAGAAGTCCTGTCTTGAAAAACAACAACAGCAAAACCCATAAACAATTACATATAAGACATTTGAAAAATGCCAGTAAAACATAGCTCTGACTACCAAATGAGTAATAACACAGTGACCATTTAAGAAGTTCAGAAAATTCTGGCCTGCAGGCATACACACAGAATATTGTATATATAATAAATAAATAAATATTAAAAAATAAGTTCAGAAAAAATGTTTAGTGAAAAGACGTTGAGTTAGATTAGATTGGAAAGTATTCACAGGTGTTAACTTTTGGTTTCTTTCAGTTTTTTATATATATTCTCAGGAATATATGTATTTTATATATATATATTTATAACTTAGATGTTGAGAATAATAAAGAATTATTAAAAAAGTAAGCTTCCTGAAATGATTATTGCTATAGCCTAACAATGTATTTAACTCTGGCTTCATTAGAAGATAATGAAAGTTCCAGGCATGGTGACTCACATTTTTAATCCCAGCACTTGGGAGGTAGAGGCAGGTGGTTTTCTGTGAGTTCGAGGCCAGCCTTGTCTACAGAGTAGTGACTTCCAGGACATCCAGGGCTGTTATGCAGAGATGCTCTTTCTTTAAAAATAAATAAATAAATAAAAATAAAGAAAAGGATAATGGAAGAGAAAACAATTAGAATATGCAGTGTTTGGTGTCTCCCTCCATTTTAGTAGTTCAGCAAATCCACAGCTTTTGAGCTGATTGGTGTTAGAGTCAGGATTTTTATTAGAGTTGGGCTTATCTGGAAGCTCTTTCGAAGCAGAAATGCTCCTTCCAACAGGCTGCTTCAGGAGGTTCAGCCACGAATGTGCAGGAATCATCCACCCATGCCTACCCTGCTGGTGGAAGGTACTGGATCGGGGCTTGGGGCCTGTGACTGTTTCCATGTTTCCTAGTTCTGTCTCATTGTATGTAGACCCTGTGAGGTTTCTAAGCCTGATTCCTCTTGATACAATCTTGGGGCTCCAGGGCTAGGGATGTAGTTCACTGATAGTCCATGTAACTGGGCTGTCCGTTCCTCCCCAGCACTGCAGATATACCCATATGAGCAAACTGAGCATGCGAAGGCCTCAGTTATTACTGCCAGTTTTTCACCTGACGTCTACAGATCTTACCGGCTGGATCTGGGATCTGAGGGCCTGAAAGAACAGGCAGACTACAGTCTGTGCTGTAGACAGACAACCTTAGTTCTGTTTTCATTGCACTTTCTACAGGAATGAAGCAAGGATATCAGTGATCCAAGGAAGGCTGTGTGAGTTCAGAAAAACATGATCATAAAAACATGTAAATAAATGTCAGTAAGCATATACTAAATATTAAAAGAACATCCCATTCCCAGAACTTAGGACAGACCAATTAAACACGATTCCCTGTCATGTTCTTTAGATTCTATCTGGGAAAGCACAAAAGCAAGGCAGAAGGCCATATCCAGATTCAGGGTCCACTGACCAGATGGATTCTACAGCTGTGATCTGCCGTCCAGTAAACATGTCTTACAAAGTGAACATGCAAGAACAGTCCAGGGAACAGAGTGCACCTGAGGTGAAAGGCCCTCTGCCCTTTCTCCTGATGGCTTTCTCACAGTTCCCCACGGCACTGATCACCAAACATCATTCTTTTGTCTGTGTCCAGATGCGTTACTGGGTGCATCTCTTCCAGTATAACCCTGAGACGCCTTCCCAGTCCTGTCTCCATGCTATAGTAACCAGTCAGATGATGGCTCAGGTACAGTCTAGCTCCAAGTGTGGCCAAGTGGGCCTGCCTCAGGACATTGAGGTTGCTATCAAGTGTTTGGCCAGGGCTTTATTTTCGTTCTCTGAAATCATGACTAGGTTTGCAAGATTGCTTTTCATGTGTGTTGAGTGTACACAAGTGTGCAGATTTGTACTCTATACCTATGCATGAAGCCAGAGGACAGTACCATGTGTCTTACTCTGTTACCCTCTGCTTAGTGTTTGAGACAAGTGCTCTCTGAGCTGTTTGAGCTAGGCCAACTGGTTCTCGGGGTCTGCTTTCCTCCTTCCTTAGTTGTTGGGGTTACTTGTACACACAACCATGCTTGACTTTTTACTTGGGTGTTGGGAATTCAAACTCAGGTCCTCAAACCTGAGCCATATCCCCAGCACCCTAGAAGATGTGCTTTCCTTGTTTAATTTTTTTTTATGTGCATTGTTTGTTTTGTCTGTGCCAGGGTGCCAGGTCCCCTGGAACTGTAGTTGTGTGCTGCCATGTGGGTGCTGGGAACTGAATCCAGGTCCTCTGGAAGAGCAGCCAGTGCTCTTAACCACTGAGTCATCTCCCCAGCCCCCTGGGGGATGTGCTTTCTTAAGCCATCTTGCTCATAGTACCTGTACTGGTTTGAGACTTGGGTTTCTTGCTTGTAAACCTCTTCCTAGGGCCTTAGCATTTAGCGTAGTTGTGAATGGCTGTGGTGTCATCTACTCAGGAGGCTGGCGTGAAAGTGGGCCTCATGTGACTTTGGCTTCTATATAGCCCACATTCACTTCTAATATATTCTTTTTTAAATTTCTATAAGTGTGTTAGTCTTACTTTTCTCCTTTTCAATTGTGCGAAGACTTGCCAAGGCAACGCATAGGTTGCAAGAAGTGAGTCCATGACCATCGTGGCAGGGAGCATGGCAGCAGGCAGGCACCTTGCTGGAGAGATAGCTGGAAGTTCTACCTCCGGGGCCACAGGCAACAGGAAGAATTAGGATACTAGGCCTGGTTTGAGCTTCTGAGACCTCAAAGCCCACCCACAATGACACACTTCCTCCAACAAGGCTGCACCTACTTACTCCAAGACCACACCTCCTAATAATGCTACTCCCTGATGGGTGAGCATTCAAATGTATAAGCCTATGGGGTCAATCTTGTCCATATCACCACACTTTGACACGTGCTTGCTTCTGTATAAACACACACATATGCACTCATATGCATACTTAAAATCCAGAAGAGCCTTTTGAGGGGACGGGGCTCAAAGCAGGGTTTCTTTGTGTAGTCCTAGCTGTCCTGGAACTAGCTCTGAGACCAGGCTGGCCTTGAACTCACAGAGAAGCATCTGCCTCTGTGCTGGGATTAAAGGCATACGCCACCACTGCCCAGCCCAGAAGAAAACCTTTTAATGTATTTGTTACCTATATTTTCATGATGTAATTGTTTCGACTGGAGTTATGTAAATCATGGTTACACAGGGCCCATGAGATGGCTAACTGGGTAAAAGCTCTTCCAATTAAGCACTGTGACCTGAGATTATCCAAAGAAACCACATGGAGAAAGGAGAGAATAGACACCCACAAGTGTCCTCTGATCTCCTTGTGTGTTCTCTACCATGTGAATGTCCCCTACACACACTGTAAATGTTTTTAAAAAATGAACATGGACTAATTGTATATTATAATTACATTTGTTTTATATACAATATAATATATAATTATATTTGCCTTTTTCTCTTTATATTTTATTTTTAATTTTGAACCTCATTTAAATATATATTTTTAAAGATGTGTTTTTATTTCATGTATATGAGCTGTCTTTTAGAACTGTATCTGGATGTTGATTATGCTGACTAAACTGACGATCTTCTGTTTATTTCTTTTTGTTGAGACAGGGTCTCGCTATGCATCCCTATTGGTCTTCAACTTATTTATGTAGGTAGACCAGACTGGTATCAAACTCATAGAGATCTGATTACCTCTGCCTCCCAAGTGCTAGGATTAAAGGTGTGCGCCACCATGCCTGGCCTGACAACCTGTTACAAAAGTAAATAATGAGATTGTCATTAGGAAATTTTATTGTAGTCATCAATGAAATGGTTTCTGATTGACAAGATTTACTTTTCAATTAATTGTAGTTGAACACTTAACTAGTGAAAGTGAAGATGATGTTTTCCTGAGAAAAACTAAAAGACCCAAAGCAAATGTCCTGAAGTCCCCTGAGGTGAGTCATTCGTGTCTCACAGTGATATAATCAAGTGAAGGCCATGCTCTCCCTTTTCAGACTCTGTGTCACATTTTAATTAGACTGTTGATCTGTTTTATCCAGGATCAGAAAAACAGTGACATCGATTCGCCTGTTCATGCTGTGAAAAAGTCCAGGGTTCTTAGGGTACGTAAATTACTGGCAGTATATAATAACTCAGTTCTTTTTAGAAAAAGGTTTGGTTTTTATTATTTCTAGGTTTATTTTCTCTCTCTCTCTCTCTTTCTCTGTGTGTCTGTGAGAGATACTTAACAGATAAATCGATACTATATCTTATGCAATTAGCATTTCTACTTTTGCTAAAGAAAAGCATTTATTATAAACTTTCCTAACTATAACAAGTGTAAATAAGGCAGAAATGGAAATAATAGAGAAGAAAGTAGGTCACTGAGGTGGGAGTTTTGAAGTTGTGATGAGAAAAGGCAACCTTTAGCCTAAGCGTTGGGAGTTGTAGTAAGCTTGCTGAGAGAGGATGGGACCTGTGTCTCAGCTGATAAGGGGGTGGTGCTGCAGCAGAGTGAGAAGCCCACACAGCGGCCCACGAAGAATACTGCACCTCTGCACTATGAGGCTTTGCACTGGAGAATTTGTCCTGCCTACTCCAGCACAGGAACTTGTAACTGCTTCATGTTTAAAGTGTTTTCATTCATGTTTTACTGTAGCGGCAAACCCCACAGACGATGCTTTATGGATCTTGTGTCTAACCTAGGGTCATTTGGAGAGTTAAGTAAAAACTCAGCCAATCCATCCTAACTTGGTGTACTCATACCATAAAAATTTCTTTGATATTGTGCTGAATCTAAAATGACTAGTGGCTTATAAACAGTCAACTAAAATTCCGACAAAGCTGATTGTTATGCTGGGTTCAACAAAAATTATTTCGATTCCTTGAACTATTGATAAGCTTTCTATTTATTTTACTGACTTCATATTAAGAAGTGGTTGTAGGTCTCAGGTAAAATTTGTTACTGCTAAGTTACTTTCTTGGTTTCAGAGGTTTTCTGTGTGTTTGGATGGACTTTTATCTTTTGTGAAACCCTTGGAAATCTAAAGAAAACACTGTAGGTTTTCATCAAATGTTTTTGATGAAACACTAAGTTGGGTGAACACATGCACTAACACTAGTGTTACCTGATTTGACATTTATGTGTCTAACTAGTGAGAACCATTTGATTCCAAGAGAATGTTGAATCAAACATTTATAATTAAAAAATAGAAATAAAATGAATCCCTCTTAAGAAATGCAATCGGGGAGGGGGCTGGAGAGATGGTTCAGTGTTTAAGAGCATTGCCTGCTCTTCCAAAGGTTCTGAGTTCAATTTGCGGCAGCCACATGGTGGCTCACAACCATCTGTAATGAGGTCTGGTGCCCTCTTCTGGTCTACAGACATACAGACAGACTATTGTATACATAATAAATAAATAAATATTAAAAAATACATAAATAAAAAAAATTTTAAAAAATAAATGCAATCAGTTAAATCTGTACAGTTGGTTTTTTTTTTTCCTGTAAGTGTTGTGTTTACTCTTTGTAGTCAGAATTGTCATCTAGTGACGAGAGTGAGCATTCTCTCATGCCATGTTCACAATTGGAAGACTTCAAGTATCGAAAGAGGAATGTCAGGAAAGGCTCCAAAGTCCAAAAGAAACAGAATCATGTAAAGGTAACCTTTCCTTAGTCTCTTTAATGTATATAGCATTTATTACATATACACATATGCATGTGTATTAGTATACATGTGTATGTTAAATATCCATTAGATGCATGGATGGAAGGAAGGAAGATGTTTTGCTTGTATGTATCTATGCACTACATATGTGCCTGGTACCCACATAGGATAGAAAAACCTATTGTTATAAACTATTGTGATCCACCATGTGGGTGCTGAGAGGTGAACCTGTGTTCTCTGAGAAAAGCAAACAGTGCTCTTAAGTGCTGAGCCATCTCTCCAGCCCCTCAAACCACAGTTTGTAAGGAAGTATTTTCCCATCCTGACCTGGCAGGGGAGATGCCATGATCATGAAGGTGATTTTCCCAGGGTGAGGCTTATCCATTGCACTCCAGGTGTGTTGACTGTTGTAATTTCCCCAAATGCAGGAAACTCAACTACAGAATTTATGGTATGGGGGATTGCATTTGCTCTCCCCTAGAAAAAAAGGAAAAAAAGAAGTATTTTCCCACCATTTTTTTTTTCTGGAATTAAAAAGTCTCAAAGTGCAAAGTGCATTGCTTTTTGTTTTCCTTTGTGTTTTTTTTTTTTAGATTTTGTTAGTGGTATGTAATTTTGAATGATTTAATGAAATTGAAATATATTGAGAACTTATTGTTCAAATTGAAGGAAATGTAAAGACAGACCTGAATTTTAGAAAATTTGCTTTTATAGTGCTTGTGATTTCTTTAAAAATGCAAAGAAAAGGGCTGGAGAGATGACTCAGTAGTTAAGAGCACTGACTGCTCTTCCAGAGGACCTGGGTTCAGTTCCCAGCACCCACATGACAGCTCAAACTATCTAAAGATCCAGTTCTAGGGGATCTAACACCTTCACACCAATGCACATAAAATAAAAAGTTAAATAACCATAAAAATATTTTTTTAAAAAAAGCAAAGAAAAAAGACTTTCTTGCATCATTTACTTTGTATGTGAGGCAGGGGTTGATGCACACATCCCACCGCGAGAGAGTGGAGGTCAGAGGACAAACTGTAGGAGTCAGTGTCTCCTCCAGCGTGCAGGTCCCAGGGATGGGCTGCAGGTTGTCAGTGTTGGTCACGTTTGCCTGATGAGCTATCTCAATGATGATCCCATTTTATACCTTATCTTTATTCATTATTTTAAATATTCGCCAAGAGTTCTCGGCACCTTTCCTTCCCGTCAGTGCTTCTGATATTCTGTCTTTCCATGCCAGAGCTTAACTTTTGGAATCTCTGTAGATAGTCTGTTGGAAACATCCAGCAAGCCGACTAGTGTCTTAAATGCTGTTTGACCTAAAATTATCAGGAGAAATTTTATATAGGTGTTAAGTAAAAAGCTAATAAGAAAGGGTGGCTCTGCCAGCGCAAGAAATCCAATTAGATCAAGTCAAACCAAATCAAAATGCCTATCATTTTATTAAGAATGACGCTCTCGGATGGCTGGGTGTATGAAGGGGAGACAGGACAGCAGGGAGCCCATGCAGACCCAAAAACCATGTGTTTCTCCTCTGGGAGCCTATTTAAATACCCTGTGGGAGTGGTTCTTACCCTCCCCAGGGAGGGGTCAGGACCTGGCATGCTGGGATTGGGAGTCCAGACCAATACAACTCCCAGGCCAGGGAGGGTAGGATGGATGCCAGGGGCTGGGGGCCACGCTCCCAACTTACAATAGGTGCCATTTATTTATTTATTTATTTAGTAGTTTGAAATCTTATTTTGGCTCTTTGCTCTTGAAAGCATTGACAAGAAAGCCACCTTCTTAAGAGCATAGGATGGCCCTGGCTCACGTAAACTGTGTTGTCGAATGTTGTTCCCCACATCAAGAGTGCGTAAGGTGCTGGGCATGCCTTGATCTCAACGTTACACACTGTGCACATGTATTGAAATGTCACACTGTACCCCATAAATATGTATAGTTATATGCCAGTTCAATTTTTAAATAAAAACCTACACATATGATTTCCAGAACAAAAACTGAGAGAGAATTATTTTCATTTTCTGGGATGCCTTACTGTTCCTTGTTTCTTCATAGAATATAGCTCGGATGTTTCTAGATGACGAGGCAGAGGTTTCGGAAGAGGATGCAGGGAGTGTCTCATCAGATGAAGATGAGTTGGAAAATGAGCAGGATTTGTCTCTTCTCGACTTTGTAAATGACCAGACCCAGCTTTCACAGGCTATAAATGGTAAATGCTGTCTGTCACGGCAATTCATAATTATTTCCAGTGTGTCTAATGTCATATTTAAATATGGTCTCTTTATTAAAAGAAACTTGGCTCTATAAGGATTAAATTCAGTATGTGCACAATCTTGGTTCATTTTCATTTAAATTCTGCAGTACGTGGCTTCTGGTTTACCTAGGCAGCTCATACACCAGTTGTTCATTTAGCTAGTGTCCAGGCTTTCCTTTTGCTGTTAATGTAAAGCAGCTAAGAAAGAGACACTAGAGAGTACTAAAGATCTGTTCTCTTCATATGAAGTGTTCTTTCCAATGGAAGAACTCAGACAATGTATATAACAACTAAAGTGTGCAGTGTTTTATATGATTAAACAGTTACTGAGAAGTTAGAGAAGTGGAGAGAGAGAGGGAGACTTGAACTTGCTAAGTTGGAGGCATTGAACACAGGCCACTTGCTGTTATAGTTCAGATGTTGTGAGACTAGGTCTTAACTATGTAGCCCGGGCTGACATGGACTCTCTAAGCCTCCTGCCTGAGCCTGCTGATGCTGTAATTAGAGAAGAGTGCATTCCTGTGCCAGGTGACCAAGTTGCCCTTGTGAGGAGTACGCCTCATTGAGAATGTGCCATCTGATCAGTGATGAGAAGAAAGTCGTTCAGCAATGTGGATGAATCAGACCAGTTGAGGAGAAAACACTAACCTTGCTAACTGTATCCGCTAGGGGAGATCTACTTGAGCAGGCCCGGTACATTCAGAGCCCATGATTCAGATTGGCTACCACCTAAGTGAGAAATGTTCTGATTGGCTCATCAGTATTCTGGCCTTTCCGAGATCAGGTTTTGTCAGTCTTTCTGTTTCTGCAGACCGTGATATAATTTAGAGCTGCAAAGTTTCTGAAGGACCATGAGTTTAAAGAAAAAAAAAGTGTTTCTGAACCAACTTCTCCATACTGTAACCCTGAATACACAGTCTCCAGAATACAGTGTAGTGCCCTCAGTGGGCAGTAATGGATGTATCTTTTGCAGATTTTAGTAAAATCTGGTAACATTCAAAGATAACAGCAAATTCAGAGGCCCTCGGGCAGCAGCGCTCTAGTCTTTTGAAGGACTAGCATCATTGCAGAAGGGAAGCAGGAAGCAGAGACAGCAGTTAGGCCACAGTCTGTGTCGTTACTACAGTCTAAAGTAGAGCTGCTGCCATAACAC
>LOEQ01002659.1:7023-21217 GCA_001685075.1 Bramus lutescens | reverse complement strand
TAGCATTCTGTTTCCTAGGTAACCAGGTGAATGGCTTTTAGTCACCTCCACATTTACCTATGTCTCCTCTGTCATGTCTTTCTGGTCTGCAAACTAGCTCAGTCACATAGGCTTGAATTAGCATCTCTATTCAGGCATCCTCCAAATTACAAAGAAAGGAGCAAAACAACATCCTGACCTTTTGTTAGGGTAGTGACAGCCTGTCTGGAAGGGTAAGTGACCCACTGAGAGCCTGGGTGCCATACCATATAGAAATATTGGGCCTACATCACAGCACTCAAGAGGCAGAAGCAAGTGGATCTCTGTGAGTTCAAGGCCAGTCTAGTATAAAGAGTGAGTTCCAGGACAGGCTCCAAAGCTACACAGGGAAAACTTGTCTTGAGAAAAAAACAAAACAAAACCCACAAAACGACAAACACAACTTGAAAACCCACGAATTGACCCTGAAGAAATCCTATATAAACCATTAGTTCTCAGTTCTCTGCTGCTTGCCCAAGCAGAGGCAGCCAGCCACCCTCCTAAGTTTTTCCCTCCCACTAAACCTTATGTGAGGTTTGTAGTGTGGTGTGGCTGTGCAGTATCCTTGGCTCCGGCCGCTGGAATATCTTTTTCCAAGCTTTAGCATTTGCACTGGGAAAACCTTCCTCCTCAGAGCTGTAACACTTATAACAACAAAATGCATTATTTTTCTGATTAAATAGTTTAAAAAGGAAAAAAAAATTCAGAAACACATACTACACAAATCTAAAATTTTATTTGAACAGTCTAACTGGATGTAAAGGGTAAATGAATACGTTGTAACCAGAGGACAAATAACTTACGTTAAAACAACGGCAAAATAAATGTTACTTTCTAAAGGGGCTGTCAGAAAGGGAAAACCTGGATATTATGGCATAGTAAGACCTTATCAACTAAACATAACACAGTTGTAAAATACAATAGCACCTGTCCTCTGGTTCTGGTTATAAAATAACAAGGCAATTTCACAAACAAACCAACTTATGATAAATTTTAAGTAAAACTATCAGAAGATAAAAACATGTAAAACATAAAAAATAAAGCAATTTGAGTAACATAATTTAAACAGTCTGTGATACCAGATGACAAGATTTCATTCCAGTATCCATCAATGCAAACTCCTTAACTCCAGCCCCTTACCGCTCCTCACTTAAGGGTTTTAAAATTTATTAAGACACCTTTTTGAGACATGATTACTAAAGTAAACAGACTTGGGTAGTCAAGAAACTTAAGCTTTATGTATATTAATATTACAAATAAAACTTATAAATACATACAAAGTACTTTTACTTGTATTTTATTGCAACACTGAGGAATGCTCTATAGGGTGTTAACCTTGCATACAAACATAAAGATATCTTTTGGAAACAAATCCGCATTCCCTTATTACAAAGAAAATACCCATTCATCAAATGAGAATATAAGTATGCTCTGCTTGAGGGTAAAAATCCTGCAAATCGTATTTACTATCAGTCAGAATTTGAAAAATAATAATCCTTCTCTTCTTCGTCTGATTCTATAGCATCATCGACATACTTTGTGATAACAGTGTTTTCACCTAAATCTGTAAAGACAAATTTAATGAAAAGGATTAATATATTTCCAGTAATTTTAGCAAAACTAAAACCAACAAACTAGTCTGTCTACTTGAGAACCATTTAATCTTACACC
Source organism: Bramus lutescens (assembly GCA_001685075.1). Taxonomy (NCBI): domain Eukaryota; kingdom Metazoa; phylum Chordata; class Mammalia; order Rodentia; family Cricetidae; genus Bramus; species Bramus lutescens. Next base: position 19,528 of record LOEQ01002659.1, on the reverse strand, counting down.
AACAAATAGAGACTGTATTGTAATGGAACTAAGCTACAAATAAAGAAATACAATACCTTTGTTAAACAGGGCCTTTCGTATTGATGTTGTAGGTGAGAAATCATTTTCAACCTATAAAAGAGCGTTTGTTAGTAGCAAATCTGAATCTCCTGTGATACCTCCTAGATGAAATCAAGAATGTTTTTATTCCAAGAGTACTTTAAACATAGGCCTATTACATCACTTTTACTTACTAAAGGAACCAAATTCTTGAGTTTATCCAGAGCAAAATTCTTAACTTAAATGTTATATGTATGTATATATATATATATAAATATGTATATAAATAAATTATAAACTAATGCTACAGAAGGCAAAATATAGTCTATATCCTATAAAAGTTGCCAAATGTACTCAGTACTTATCTTAGTTTAGAATACTTTATTATTATTATTGTGAGATGACATAAAGACATAATTTACTTTTCATAACCACTCAGGAACAAGCCATTAGCATGGCTTACTTCAAGCACATTAAGAAAACCAACCAACTAGATGGTGGTGGTGGTGCAAGCCTTTAATCCCAGCACTTGGGAACCAGAAGCAGGAGGATTTCTGTGAGTTTGAAGCCAGCCAAGAGTTAGTTCCAAGACAGCCAAGTCTGTTACAGGAGAAACCCTGTCTCAACAAACAAACGAGATAGATAGATAGATAGATAGATAGATAGATAGATAGATAGATAGATAGATAGATAGGGAGGGAGGGAGGGAGGGGGAGAGGGAGAGAGGGAGAGAGGGAGAGAGGAGAAAGAAAGAATAAAGAAAACCAAATAGGTGTGGTGGTGGGTGCCTTTAATCCCAACACTTTGCAGAGGCAGGCGGTTCTCTTGAGTTCTGAGTGTGAGGTCACCCTGGTCTACAATGGGAATTTCTGGACAGCCAAGGCTACACAGAGCCACAGCCCTACCTCAAAACGACAACAACAACAAAAGACAAAAATAAAACAAAACACACAAAAAAAACTAAAGACAGGGAAATAAAAATGTGTTTCTAATAGAAGGACCCAATGACATATCAAAAGTGTCCTCTCTTCATTTAGTAGAGAAAACAATCACATGTATTAATTTGCTGTGCTGATCCACGATCGACCATGGATCAAAAAAGAATGGACATCACCTGGGGAACATTAGAAACCTAAATTTCTCAAGTGTACTGCATCAGAATCTTGACTAAACCAGATCCTCAAGTGACTTCTATGAACGTTTCAACTAAGGAAACACTTAGAACTTTATGAATACACAAAAAGACTATTTCAAGGCTTCCTAACGATGCTAATTTCAGGTTGTTTTCAAGAACCAAAGTTTCATTCTCATTCAGGAATGTGGAGATGAAAACTCAAATTTACCAAGAAGCAGTCTGCCTACATGTATGAAACAGATTTCGATTTCTTTTTAAGAAATGAACCAACCACTAGATTAATTTTAAACCAAGGTCTCTGATGAAGTATTTGCTATTTCTTGTGGCTAAGCCCATGAAGGCAGATATGATTATTAAACTCCAGTCTAAGGAGAATGTTACATAAGCAAGTCTGAAGTGTAAAAGTTTTAAAGAGGAAGAAGTGGTCATATCTAGCCTGAAGAATTATGTTCCTAAATAGGTAATCTCACAGTTCATCTATGAAAGTTATTCTCCAAAATTACTATTTTGAAAACAATCTTAGGTGAATTACCTTTTCTAGAATCTAAATATTTGGTTATGTTTTATTCAGACATTCAGATTAATCATTTAAAAATTTGAAAGTAAAAAATTTAAAGGCAACACAAAGAAGTAAGAGAAAAAAAGGCCCTGAATTTGAAAAGGGGTATAGTAGGTTTTGAGGGAAGAAAGAAGAATGTGAAATAGTTAATTATAATATCAAAAAAAATAAAAGTTTTTTAAAAACTTCTTTTTTGAGACTACAGACTCCTGACTTCAACTCCTGGTCCTCTAGAGCCTCCACCTCCCAGATGCTGGGACTGTAGGTCTGTGCCAGCTAAGGTATTTATTTTCTAAATAGTACTGCAGATTGAACCTACTGCCTATGGGCATACCAGACAGATGCTCTACTACTGAGTCATGCTTCCAGCACTAATAAAAAAGATGTTGCTTTTGTCCAGGGTATAATCCATTATGAAGGCGATCTTCAAGTTTGTCTGTGTTTGGATTTTAAATACTGGAATGTTAAAACAAAACTGGAGTCACTAAATCTAAAAGAAGCTCAACCTGTTTCAAAGTTGTAAGAAATTAGATGAAATGCTTATTCTATAAAGGCCAGGAATCAATTAGTCTAGACTAACACCTGTTGAATAGATAGAATTTTTTTTATATTGCTTAAAATGTCCTTACTGAACTGCTATTAGTTTCCAAACGAGAATTCTCAGCCATTCTCGCCTTGGTTAAATTGATTCAGTTAAGAGCTGTCATCTATAATTCTATAGGCTTATGTATTTATTTCACTAATAACTTCATATTAGAATCAAATTAGGTTGTAAGTTCCTAGAGGGTAGATACTATTATACAATTTATAACTACCACAGTTTATCAAGTATTTTAACTGTTCTACATAAAAGTGTAGGATAAATAATAAACATACTTACTATTTTTTTCCTAATGTTGCCCCACACAAGACCACACTTGCCATACTTTTTCGCATTTTTTTGCATATGGAAAACATATTTATCATAATCATCACTGTATGAATACAAAATAATATCAAGATGTCAAGTCAGCATTATCATAATTTTACCCATATGTTGAATAGCAATAAAAATCTAAAATTTACTTAACTTTTCTCAAAAGAGTATTCTAGGAAATTATGTTTTGCTTATTGGTTGCTATCCCATTGTAGTGGTTTGAATGAGAATGGCCCCCAGAGGCTCAAATATTTGAATGTTTAGTCATCAGGGAGTGGTACTACATGATAAGGAAAAGAAACTGCTTTGGTCCTGACAGGGCAGAACTTAGGTAGGCGGAGAAGACAGACTGAATGCTGGGAAGAAAGGCAGAGTGAGAGACACCATGGATCTTCTGCCTGAGACAGATGCTGGTTAGAATCTTGCCAATAAGCCATAGTCACGTGGCGATACACATATTAATAGAAATGGGTTAAATTAAGATGTAAGAATTAGTCAATAAGAAACTAGAGCTAACGGGCCAAGCAGTGTTTTAATGAATACAATTTCTGTGTGGTTATTTCTGGTGTAAGGTAGCTGGGCAGCCGGGACAAAGAGCTCCCTCCTCATGTAACAGGAAGTGGGGAAGTTATAGACATGCATGCACTCACTGCTCATAGAGACCAGAAGTAGTCAGAACTCCTGAAGCTGCAGTTAATAAATTAGTTGAGAACTGCAAGACCTAGGTGCTAGGACCTAATCCAGGTCCTATGAAAGAACACTAAGTGCTCTTTGACACTGAGCCATTTCTCCAGACCCAGTAGAACATTCTTTTCTCTGTTTTTATATTGTTGACAGTGATTGGTAGCAAGTAAAACATAGTGATTTCTGGATTAGCAAATTACAAAGACAGTTAACCTGCGTGCATAACACGACTGACTAGTTTTTTCTCACTAGTCCTAATATTATGTACTGAGTATAATCCCTGACTTGCTGAAACTTAACTTTTTGAATTATCTATTCTTCAATTTTTAAAAATGATAACTCTTCCCCTTGATGCATCTATGTTTATCATGTCACAAAACATTTCAATGTTCTTAAATAAATCAGAAAAAACAACATCACATTCACACTTACCTTTTTATAGAGGCTAGCATACCAGGACTGACATGCTGACACTGTGGAGTGTCTGTGAATGGCAAAGTAACTGATGATGGAGATGCTGGATTCCTGTCAACATCGAGCTGAAAATCATCATCTTGACTGTATTGAAAACTTGGCAGCTAGGAAACAAATACTTTCACCATGCACACTCAAAAATTTTCTCATCACAAATAATTGTGGATTAAATAGTTTTCCTCTATAATTTTTCAAGTTTTAAAATTAAAAATAGTAAAACAAAGAATATTCACTATAAAAAAAATTTTCTCTTGTGAAAAATACAAGTACACCTATTTCCAAAGGCCATGGCGAGCAGAGATAGTCAAGTATTTTCTAAGCACCTTTCAAGCTTTTAGGTTTTATATCTATATAGTCTTTCCCAAATACTTGAGCCTCTTATTTAAGTATGAAAGCTGTGATATATAATATGAAAGCAAATGAGTATAGTTGTATTCCAGTAAAACTTTGTTTATAAAAACAGGTAAAAGGGAAAAAAAAAAAAAGGTAAAAGAGTTAACAGATGCCCCAGCCAGGAAAGGTCCTCTAGAAGCCAAGTAACCTGAGTATAATCCCTGGACCCATGTAAAGTTAAGGTCACTGAGAAGTGGTGGAGATAGAGCCTAGCGCCTGGCACACTGTAGTTACAACCACAGAGAGATATCCCTAGCCCCATACATTGGTGGAAGGAAAGAACTGACTCCATGAAATTGTCTCTACCTCCACAGGCACACACAATTTTTTTCATTAATTGTTATTTTTTTTAATAGGTGAGAGGCTGAATTTGGCTCATACACTGCTGAATTTAGATGTTACTAGAACAAAACCTAAATTCATTCACTATTGTTTTGGCACTTACTGGCAACTCAGCTAGTTTTATACTTTTGTGTATATATTATTTCCAATAACCAATTCAATGCTTAAGGTTTTATTTACCTTTACAGTAAAATTATAAAGTGAACAGTCATGGCTATAATCACCCAGGAGATTGAAGCAGAGGATGTGAATTCAAGGCCAGCCTGGCAGTATACAGCAAGAGCATGTCTCAAAAATGGAGGGGGGGGCATATAGAAAGTGGAATTATGGTATAGAAAAGGAAATTAATTAACTGCTATCTATGTCTCTTTGGTTGTTTGGAGTTGGGATTCTCTTGGATATTCTGGGTCTTTTGTTTCTCTATGAACTTTGTGATCTTTTTTTCCCTAATTCAATGAAGAATGTCATTTGAACAGTATGGATATTTTAACAATATCAATTCTTCCACTGTACAAACATCTTTCCACTTATTAGTGTCCTCAATGTTTTTTTATCAGATTTTTTTTCTAAAATCACTTTCATTGTGGAGACTTCACCCACTCGATTAAATTTCTTTCAGTGCCTTTTCTTGCAAATGGAAATGCTTTTTCCTTTTTTTCAGCCGGTTCACTGAGGGTGTATATAAATCCTACTACTTTTGCAAATGCAGGTTTTGTGATGATAAAAGATAAAACACTGTGCCTCACAGTGTAACAAGTGAGTGACTTTCCTAGCCCCATATGTTGGCTCTAGAGCCTGCCATTCTGCTTAATTTATTCATGTAAGTTTTTCTACATATAAAATCACCTTTGTACCACTCATCACATCTAGCCTATAGATTCTTCATGAGAATTAAGTGGGTTAATTATATTATACAGATCCCATAAATACAACAATTCATTTGTTATCCGGGAACCTTTTAAACTCCCACAGCTGCACCATCTGTCTCCTGTAGTGCAGACACTGTCTGAGTACTGAGGGAGTTGCACTGCTGGAGCTAGTTGGTTAGTGAGGATGAGCCCCTGTTCTAGTGTTCTAGTATAGTGACATCTGTGAGGAGCCAGGGATGGAGAATAGGAGGACTGTATCCCTAGAGCGGTATGAAATTCAATTGGTCTACAAATGCTCAACTTGTAACTCTAAGTTTTGACAGTGCAGCTGTCAACCCCACTGCTTTGGGTGTCATCTATCTTGTACTGCCCTTGGCCCATCTCTTCATTTTGTATTCAGTTATATCAATATAACTGAATAACACCCAAGAGCAGACCTCAGAAACAGACAGCATAGATCAGCAGATCTCTTTCTATATGTATGCATGTATGTTCTTGGATGTAGACTACAGATCCTTGACTTAAATATTAGTGATAAACACTAACAATGCATAAAAATGAAAAATATCGCAATCAGTCTAAGAATGCAGATTCCATGCATTCAGCACTCTTACCATTATTCTTTGTTTCTGCATGGGTGTTGCAGTGAAAAAGTCATCGTGGTTGTCTTGTGGCAACTGTTCCAGATAATCCCTCATTTGTCGTTTCCTTTTTAGAGTTCCCGCTCTGGCAGTTATCTTAATAGTATTTTTCTCAACAGCATTTTCTTTCTCACCTAAGAGTTAATAAAACATCTTGATAACGATCTGGTAATTTTACCTGCTTTATAAAACTTAAAACCCTCTCATTTTGCTTCGCATAAAACAAATAAATTTTTAAAGATTTATTTTATGTGTATATGTGTTTTGCCTACATGTACATATGTGCATTGCATGCATACATGAAGCATGTGAAGGTCAGAGGAGAGCACTGGAGCTTCTGAAGCTGGCATTATGGATGGTATGAGCCACCATGTGAATTGCTGAGAAACCAAACCTTGGTCTTCTGCAAATGTAACAAATGCTTTTAACCTCTGAGTCATCTCTCCAGGACTACTCTCCTATAGACCAAGGGTGGGCTAGCAAGATGACTCAGCAGGTAAACGGACCTTTCTCCAAGCCTAAGGGCCTGAGTTCAATCCCTGGGACCTGCATAGTGGAAGAGAACTGACTCCCTAAAGCTGTCCTCTGACCTTAATTCTCATGCCTTGGCACACACACACCAACAAGCACAGACATGCACACATAAATAAACAGTGAAAATTTAAATTAAAAAAAAAAAGACCAAAGGAAGGAGGCAGCTTCCCATCTAAAATGTTTAGTCCTGAAGCCAAACTCTTAACAAAGCTCACTAGGCATGGCTTAGACCAAAACCAAAAACAAAACTTGGGGGCTTTAGAAGCATGGGACCTTGACCCAGGGTCTGTAGTCCCAGCTACTTGGAAGGCTCTCTTGAGTTCAATCTGGGCAACAAACTGAGACCTTTGCCCCTAAAACAAATAAATAAATGCCACAAGGTACTCTGTGGTACTTTTAATTATGTCTCAGGCTCTTGACCTCTTCAGACTTATTGCTCGGCACAGGCAGATAAAAAAGTTCTTGGTCATATATAGGCTGAGTCTGGTAATGAAGGCATCACAAATAATTCTTCCCACATTGAGATAAATGCTATTAGTTCCTGTAATACTCCTAGTGAGTAGGATGTATGAGCTAAAGTGGTCTACATAGTGTGTTACAGGACAGCCAGGGCAATCGTGATAGAAAGTTAGTGGTGGCTCACACCTTTAATTTTAGCACTAGGGAGGAAGAAGCAGGTGGTTCGAGGCCAGCCTCCTCCATGGAGCGAGTTCCAGGACAGCCAATGCTAGACAGGAAAACCCTGCCCCAAACCCAAACAAACAAACCAACCAACCCATATACAATAAAGTTACTCTGTGAGATAGACTTTATTTATTAATTGCTATTATATACAGACATTAGGTACTCTCTAAAGTTTACTATGGGACCTCTCTGACATATAGGATTGAGTCTCAGATTACAAAAACAAAATTTACTAGTTTTTTTTTTATAAAGGACTGTATGCAAACACTCAAGTTAAATTATGTCCTCAGATATTAAAATATTTATCCAATTTCCAATTTATTAGAACAAATTCTGAGCAAAAAGCCTATTAAACTACTATTGGTAGAATTAGCTACATTGGTTAAGGCTTCAAATATTATATTCAGTTCTAGATTTTATAATTTGAAGGAAACAACTGATAAAAGATTCATGAATAAATATAAAATATAATTCATAAGCATTTAAAAGTATACACTAAGCACTCAGAAAACAATGATAAGTTACCATTTTTGACCTTGAAACTGGCTTGCTTTTTCTTAGAGACTTGTTTTTGGGATCGTTTGCCTTGGGAATCTTCTATGTATTTCCTTTGGCATTCATTAGCAGTTCGAGAGCCTACTGCCATAGCTACATCTGACCAAAAACCAGGCTGGTGCTTTGGAAGAGATGTAAAAGCACTATGGGAGATCAAAACCAGTTAAGAACAAAACATTCAAGTCAATAAAAAACAAAGGCCTTCTGAGAGCAAACTGAGTCAGTGATATTTACACAGCTGGATGAGTATTTTGAAACCAAAATCATTCTGGATAACTGTTCATAAAAAAAGATACCAATTTCTATTCCATAACTTTCTTATTATAATATAAATACAATATGAAGAAGACATAACTGTACATGGCTAGTAAAATGCTTTCAAACTTTCTACTAAATATGAAAACTTTTCCAGTCTTTTAACATTTTTCTCCCTGAAGCTCAACTATTCAATGACTTGATCTTTGAGGGAATTCTGGTATTAATTAACTTTTATAAATTGTTTACCCCATATTACTAGGTCTAAATCTGCCAGATGAACTCTTAGTTCTTATATAGTTTTATGGTATGGGGTGAATGGACAAGGTCATGCACAATCAATGCATGGTATGTGCATATATAGAAATATGATTCATTAATACATACAAATGATGATTTAATACTACTACCAATAAAAATGAAGCTGGAACACACCTGTAATTCCATCACTAGAGAAAATGAGATAAAAGAATCAAAAGGAAAGTAATACTAACAAGATATAAATACAAGGTGGTTCCAATTCACTTATAAAGTTCATTTGCAAATAACTGTTTAACGCCTACCCTACTATTTCCACCTCCATATATACTTTCATAAACACATATTCTCATAAACTTGTCACAATGATTACTATATATGCTAAATATCTGCCTTCTTGGCTATAACACAATAAAAAATTACAAAGCAATATGCTGAATATTAAGAATCACTTGAAGAATTCAATTCATGAAGTCAGACTGGGAAGTAATTTGCATTTTCCAGATGATCACCAATCATTGGGGAGGACTAGAACAGGTTTTTGTGTGGGATCACAAGGGGACTGGACTACAGAGAAAGGAAAAAAGCAAGAGAACTGAGACTTAGAATGGGGAAACTTAATTTGCCTGAGGGCCCATTGCTTCTAACCTTAAGTCTAGCTTAGGTAGGGATACAAAAGGGGTCAAAACATTCACGCCAATTTTGGGGATATGTGACATTCCAGACTTTTCCAATTGAGTCACCACTATTTACTTTCTTAAACTGACAAATGCTGCCAAGCATTTTGTCTAGGTTTTAACTAGAGCTCAAAAACATAACACACTGAATCTGCCTTATTGAAAATCAAGTCTTTTCAGTCCGGCAGTCCAGAGATGTGACTATCTCAAGGACTGCAGATCTAGCTGAGTGCTAGAATGCTTGTCTAACATAAGGAAGGCACTGACTCTGATCCTCAACATGGTGGGGGGAGGGGGGAGTTAAAGAAAAATTTAAAACTTCTTTAGCTGTTTTGAAATATAAAGTAAAGGCTAAGAAAATATATTATAAGGAAATAATGAGATACAGCTAGAAAGGGTAAAACTACTAACATGGTCTGCTTTTGATATAAAGCAGAATATAAAAATATGAAGCTATATTAAATGCAATGGAAATTTCTGATTTTCTTGATATGTCCACACATGTTGTCCTATCTCTTTACTCTTCCCATTTAGACTTCATAACACAATTATGATTTAGTTTCCGTATTAACACACTATTGAAACTCTTAGTCTCTGTCGTCAAACTCAATTCTTTTTTTTTATTAAAAATTTTTATGAGTATGAGTGTTTTGGTTGCATCTATATTTGTTTATAGAGGCCAGAAAAGCAGATTCCCTGCAGTTACAGAAGCCTGTGAATCACTATTTGGTGCTGGCTATCAAACCCAGGATTCCCTAGTTACTGAAGGCTCTGTGAAGCACTACAGGGTGTTGGCTATCAAACCCAGGTCATGTGGAAAAGCCTGTAACTGCAGGCCGGAAGAGGACACCAGATTACATCACAGATGGTTGTAAGCCACCATGTGGTTGCTGGGAACTGAACTCTGGAAGAACAGCCAGTGGTCTTAACCTGAGTCATCTCTCCAGCCCTCAAATTCAATTCTTAAAGAATGTGATTTATCACCAGTAACAGACAGAACAATTGCTCATTTCTTCTGAACAGATCACTAACATCACTATACTAAGACTGACGAGGAGTCATTAAGTCAGGTTTTTCCTGCTGTTCTGTAACCAGTCTGCAGATAATCCAGAGACAAAAGTACTTACCAATGAAGCTTCTGTAATTCTTGCTCATTCCATTCTTCATTATCAATGAAACCAGGTGGACAACGGCCTAACTGTTGCCTGTTTGTTGTATCAGATCCCTTAACTTCAACTGGGAACTTCCTGCTAACAGCAGATTTTGGAAAAATTTCCTTAGCAGATCTAGATTTCTGTGATGTGATATGAGAACCATTCTCACCTTCAGATTGTGAAACGAGCAGGATATCTTTTGTGATAGTGCATGTGCTTTTTCTCTGGTCCATCAGCCTTTCTTTGCAGTTTCTTGTTCTGGCTTTCCTTCTAATCTCTGTTTCATTCTTTTCACTTGACATAAGAGATGAGGCCTGACTGAATGATGACACAGCTACTTGATTTTCAGCTTTCTCCAATTTTGAGGGCAACTTGATATTCTTAAAATCCTTGGTGACCATTTGCTTATTTTTAGGACTAGGTATCTGAATGTTCTCTCTGACGGTGAGTATATCACATTCACTGAAATCTTCCTTGGGGCTACTTTCATAACCCACAGTGTGTTCAAAGATCTCTGAGGACTTATGGGTAGAACTTACACACACATCTGACTCACTTTCTTCTTGATGCTTTGGTTTGAAAATCTCAGTTATTCCTTTGATAGAGAGATTGAACTCTTTACATCTTTTCTCTACCCCCTTTATAGTTTTAAGTGGTGTTACTAAAACACAAACTTCCTTCTGATTCAGAGGCAGGTGTTCTCTTTCTTTGTCAGGGGTAGGCTGCTCCAGTGAGTTCGGGGTACCAATCAGTACATTTAACACTTCAGTTCTCTCTTTATTTCATTGGAAAAAACCAAAACCAAAATCTCTTAAGTATAGAAATAAAACAATCCCCTCCCCCAGGTTACACAAAGCACTGATCTATTTAGATCAGTGTCACTTCAAATGTAAGCATGTAGTTATTTATACAATCCTGCCAAGGGCTTCCCAGTTTACTGGCATACAAGTAAGCTTTTCCACAAAGCCTCCAATATAGTTTCAGTCTTTCACTGACCTCAAATTAGAACTATTCTTTATGGGTATTAGAACATATTTCTCAAATCTGCTTGGGGCTGAACTTTCGATGTTTACTCTTCCTGAAAAATTTCCTTTACTTACCTATAACAAGAACTACTGCTTGATAGACCCTATTCTTTAACCCACTGTAAACTGAAAGCTCTCCATCCTTTAAATTTTCAGAATACTTTTTAAAATGCCCCTTTGGTGTCCTGTTTTAACTGCATACCAGTCATCTTTCAGATAAAGAAAATAACGTCAAGACTTTATTTCATAAACCTTTTTTTTGCTGCTATTATAATAGACTCTCAAATGTTAGTAAATGCTAAATAAATGTTTTAGCAATCAATTCTCAGCCGGGAGGTGGTGGTACACACCTTTTATACCAGCACTTGGTAAGCAGAGGCAGGATCTCTGTGAGTTCAAGGCCAGTGTGGTCTACAAGAGCTAGTTCCAGAACAAGCTCCAAAAACCAGAGAAACAGAGAAAACCCTGTCTCCAAAACCAAAAACAAACAAACAAAACCAAAACCAAAAACAACAACAAAAAATCTATTCTCAGAATGTAAAATAGGAGACATAAGGAATCTATTAGGGTCACTAACCTAAACTAAACCTAAGCAAGCATATAAGATTTTTTTTAAAAAAGTTGCATTAGTTAAGGATGCAATCAGGAAAACATGGGACTCTATGCATACCGGTAGCTCTACTTTCACCTCCAATGTAGCCAAAGCAGGACCTTTTTACAAATCTCTCCCGATCATGGGAAATAACAAAAATTGCAGAACTTAGTATCTTTATCATCTTATAGTGGAAGAAAGCAAATGAGACCAGCTGTCTAATCTAAAAATTGAGAAACCAGAAGCAAATCTACCTGAAATTCTAACTTTATTAAATTATGCTTGTAGTGGTTTGACCCAGAATGGCCACCATAGGCTACATGTTTGATTATTTGGTCTTCTAGTTAGTGGGACTGTTTCAAGGGATTAGTAGGTTTAGCTGTGTTGGAGGAGATGTATTATTGAGGAACAGGGTTTGAGGTTTCAAAATCCCATGCCATGACCAGGGAGCTCTCTGTCTCATGCCTGGGAGTCAGATGTGAATTCTCAACTACTGTTCCAGCACCATGCCTACCTAATGCCATGTTCCCTGCCATGATGGCCATGGACTAACTCTTTGGAAATATAAGCAAGCTCCCCCAATTACATGCTTCTTTCTAGAAGCTGACTTGGTCATGGTGTTTCTTTGCAGCAATAGAACAGTAACTAAGACACTTATTAAGAATCACAGCTGGGCGGTGGTGGAACACATCTTTAATCCCAGCACTTAGGAAACACAG
>LOEQ01002658.1:340585-353386 GCA_001685075.1 Bramus lutescens | reverse complement strand
GAAAGAAAGAAAGAAAGAAAGAAAGAAAGAAAGAAAGAAAGAAAAAGAAAAAGGCCCTCTTTATTTACACCAGAGGCCACTGTGGACAAACAGGTCTTTCCTTCATGCACCAATTTTAAATTATTCCAAATATAATCAAGAACGTAAAAATTCTATTAGCGTAAGTAATGTATAATAGGTGTCATAATGAACATTAGCAGCATCAGTGAGCGTGTTATGAGGTCTGAGGAAGCATTGGATGCCGAGTCCTTCCCATACAACCTCCCAAACAGAGTGACTGTCAACACAGGTCCAGATGTTGGCTTCAAGCTAAACAAACGTCCATCACTTGACACCTGGTTAAAACACAGAAAAGTAGATAAGGTCTATGAAAGCTACAAACATCCCACAGTACTTTTCATAAGAAACAGCTTGAAATGATGGCCCAACTGCATTCTTGCAAGATTTAAAATGCTGCAGGTGGTAAGAAAATTTGAAGTGCAGAACTGACGCTGGCTCATTTATTATTTAATGCATGTAACTGATGCCTGACAATGTACTCGTCTGGGAAACATGCCATGAATTAGTTAGCATGACAAATTGGATGTAGGAGCTTCTAATTCGGCCCTTCCAGACCCATGAAGACATGGCAAAAAGTCAGGAGCAGTGGGCCAAGGTGGGGTTTGGGCTGTGTCCATTGCTATCACTGGCTCCCCATGGCCCCTAGGCTCCCACAGTGAGCCCTCACCCCTGCAATCACTCCTGTAAGGAAGGGAGTACAATTGAGACCTGCCCAGTAGGGAAGAACGTGACTCGGAGGCCATACTAGGTTATGAAGCAAGCCATTCTTTCTGGGCTTTGGAGGTTCTCCTTCTTATAGACAACAACCACTGTAGAATTCTCTCTCCTTCACTTTTTCCTACCCTGCTTTTTTCCTGTAATCTTACTGGGCATTAAGCCCTAGGCAAGCCAGTGATTCTAAGGGGCTTCTCTGTTGAGACGGGTCCTGAAGTATTCAACTGTCATTGAATTGTGTTCCTATTCAGCAGACCATGAAAAGTCCAGTCTCCTCCACATAGGGACAAAAAGGACATGCAGATTAATTATACTAATCTTCAGGCAAGAGATCCTGTCTGCACAGGGTCTTTTATGATCCTCAAAGACAATGTTACCTTGGAAGATTTGGGGTTAAGTTTTGATGTCAAAATGCTTCCCCTTCTACTCAGTTACCTGAAACTCCCCAGGTGCAAGCTTGACTTCACTCAGCAACACCTCAGGGAAGACATACTGGGTTCCAAAAGTGCCGCTGAGGGAGAACATTTCAAACGTGGTAGAAGCTGTGTCCACTGAACTTCCACAGGTGTGTAAATTGGTGGTTTTACACTTCAGCAGAGTACAGATCTAGATGAGAAACACAAATGGAGACACGTCAGAGTCAAGATGAGTGTGTCATTAGTTTCATCTGGTCACTCGACAGTGCGGTCGTGCATCGAAGGGTCATGCTTGTACATTGTATGTTCACTTGCTGATTTTACCTTAGAGCTGGGCGAAAATGTCTTCATTCACTCGATAGTTTGATGCTCTCTACTCTTTAAAAATTGAAGTTACAGATAGGCTGGATGTGGTGACACAGGCCTGTAATCTGAGTTCTCTAGAGACTGAGGCAGAACCAAGTGTTCATGACTAATCTGAACTAGGGGACACATAATAGAAACCCATTTTTATAAAAAATAATAAAAAGAAGGGAAAGGGCCAGGCGGAGGTGGTGCACGCCTTCAATCCCAGTACTTGGGCAGCGAAGGCAGGCAGATCTCTGTGAGTTCGAGGCCAGCCCCTGGTCTACAAGAGCTAGTTCCAGACCAGGTTCTAAAACCAAAAAAAAAAGGGAAAGGAAGGAAGGAAAGAAAGACAATTGGCATGCCCTGTTCTAGAAAACTGCCTCGCATCTTTAGCTAGTAAAATGTTTCTTCCTCATTAGAGTCATTTGGTTTATTGCTGAACAACTAATATACTTAATTAATATACACTGGCAGTCCTCAGTGCTTCCTGTAATGTACCACCAAAGGGATCGAACGTAGATATTTAGGTCTGTGAAGGATACCTTCACACTCCCATTCTTCTCTCGAGCAGCAGCTCTAGTAATGTCCCTGGATCTCCAGATTAGATCAAATTCAGCCACTTGATCCTCTTCCAGCCAAATGTACAGACTACGCTCTATCACAGGTCAGTCCCTGAGGAACTACATGGTCACGTCTTCCTACTCCCCTGGGCACTGTAATCCCCCAGCAGACGGCTCGCACTCAGCCTTCCATCTAGTACACCCTGAGCACTCAAATGTGGAAATGAGCAGGCATGGCTGGAGCATTTGCACAGTAAGCAAAATGTCACCCAGTAGGCAGTTCCAGGCTTCCAGGGCTGTCGGTCTCAAGTATGTGATGAATGTGACTTGTTATGACTTTGATGAAGCCAAACAGAGGATGTTCTGGGAACATCTAAATGAAGTTAATAATAACATAGCTGAGGATTGGCAAAGGTCCTGCAGATGTGGCAAGCATCCCTTCTGGCAAGGAAAGCAGCTGAAAAGGGCTATGAAAGGTGAGCAGGTGGGAGCCACCATCGATAAAGGAATAAAATTTTATAAGCATGTAGAGATTCCATAGATGCTGGAAGTTTGGGATAAATGCTAGCAGCATCTCAATATACAGAATCCCAGAGCATGTGTAAGTAGAGGACACAGGGACCACATACAAGACTTCCTGGGTTTCCTATATTTAAGATTTGATTTGTCAATTAGTAGTTTAGTGAGGAATTTTCAGCAAGAAGGTCACATAGTCAGAAAAAGCACTGTAATTTATTTTGTAATAGTATACAGAATAGATTAGATAGAGCAAAAAATGTTAACAAATAGTCCTAGTAGGAGAGTACTGCAATATTTCAAGTGAAATAAGCTGATAGCCAGACCAAGGAATCAAAATGCAGACTATCTGAGCATTCTGTAATAGGTCCCTCTTCCTGTGAAGGACTGGGGATGCTTGTATCCTTCCTACTGAGGACTGGGGATGCCTGCACCCTTCCTACTGAGGACTGGGAGATGCCTGCACCCTTCCTACTGAGGACTTCCCCAGCACCATGGCTGACTTTGTGCAACATTCTCTTGGCCATGACGATAATAAATTAAACTTCTGAAACTGTATGCAATACCCAATTAAATGCCTCCTTTTTTAGGAATTGCCTTGGTCATGGAGTCTCTTCACAGTAATAGAGCAGTGACCAAGATACTTTTCAACTTGCTTTTGATCATGGTATTTCATCTCAGGAATAGAAACCCTGACTAAAATATTTCCTTTTTGTGTACCCTAAGAAAAACAGTCTTCTGCAGATAATCTGACATTCAGCTTTTCCCAGCTGTGTGCATTTGATCCAGGAACTATCCTGATGGTGACCTTACCTGCAGATGATACTGCCCTTCCACGGTGTGCAGCCCATTAAAGGCCCCAAGGGCATAGACTTCATCACTTCGCTTCTCAGTCATCCGGTAGCTTAGATGACAGCAGAGATCATTCTGGCAAACCGTGTAATTCCCTGTGATTCCTTTGAGCTCCACGAAGGTAAACTCATCAAAGAAAGCAACGCTCAGAAATTCCTGGTTTCCCGTTGCGGGTACATCTACACTGCTGGCATATGCGGTCCAGTTCACGGCAGAGTGGCGTGGGTGGGACTCCAGCTGCGCGAGAAGAAGTTTGCCCTCGTTGGTTTTCCTGTCATAGTGAAAGGCCTTTGGAGAATCTGGAGCGTAGATGCCACTTCCTGGAAATGCGATTGGAGACAGGAAAATAAGGAGACTTTGTGTTTGTCACTTCTACCTGAAACTCATGAGTTACCCTATCTAAGAAATATATTTCCTGATTTCTGTAATATATGTTGACCGGGAGCAAAGACAAGATGAAATTCATACATAGAACATGACAATAAAAACATCTAAAGGATGAATGTTGAATAATATTAAATAAATATTCAAACTGAAAAATAGTGAATAAATCTGCCAAATGGAGACTTGTTCTATTATAGTGTTTATTATTCTATTTCCTTTGGGTTTTTGTTGTTTGTTTGTTTAAGATAGCATCTCTCTATATAGTCCAAACTAGCCTCCAATTCACTATGTAGCGCAGCCTGGCTATGAACTCAGGATTTTCCAGCATTAGTCTCCTCAGTGCTGAGATTAAAGCTGTGCTTCCTCACACCCAGTTACAAAACGCTTTTAATAAAGAATAAATGGACAGCATATCCCAACTAAATATTCAAAATTAGGAGTTGGGCTACAGAAGTGGCTCAGAGGTTAGAGTACTGGCTACCCTCACCCAGGATCTGGGTTCAATTCCCAGCACTGATATGGCAACTCAGAACTGTTTGCAACTCCAGTCTCAGGAGAGCTGATGCCCTCCAAGGGTATTGGATACATGCTTGCAAAATACTTCTATAAGATAAATAAATAAATAAATAAATAAATAAATAAATCTTTAATAAGTACTTTCTATAAAAAGATGAAGTATATTAGCTTTAAAAAGTAGGGGCTGACATCTGACATGGTGGCATAGGCAGAGAAGAAATGTGCTCCCCCACCCCTGCCCATCAACACCTGAGACAGGTGGAGGAGCTGGCATGGGGGTCATAAGAGGGGAAGGGCTGTCCCTGTCCTTCAGGAACTGCAGCACTCAGGAGAGTGACCGTACCTCACCTGGGCAACACAATAGAGCTGGCCCTGATGGTGTAGGTGTGAGAGAGCTGAGCCTGAGAGCATGAAAGCAAGAAAACTGGCCCCGCCCCTTGCTCATGAGGGGGCTTCACTTGGGCAATGCTGGAGAGTTCACCCTGGTGGGGAGGACACGGGAGAACTGGCAGGTGGACCAACCCTGCAGCTGCTTAGGCCTAGAC
Source organism: Bramus lutescens (assembly GCA_001685075.1). NCBI lineage: Eukaryota > Metazoa > Chordata > Mammalia > Rodentia > Cricetidae > Bramus > Bramus lutescens. The sequence goes on along the minus strand of LOEQ01002658.1, from coordinate 348,475 downwards.
CCAGGGTTATGACTTAGCCTGCCCCAACATCCACCCCATCTACGATCTGTTGGAGTATGTGAAGGGACCTGTCCCACAGATCAATGCTGCGGGATCTCCATCACAGAGAGACAACAGGATGCCCAACAAGAGTCCTAATGAGGGCCCAACATTGATAGTGCAGTAGAAACCAAAGGCCTTGAACCAGACCAACGACTCTTTGCAATGAACACTTGCAAGTAAAGATATATGGATGAGAGGACTTACTGTGTTACTCCCTGTGTCATACTGCAGGTCCAGGATGAGATTTTTAAAAATTTTCCCCCTTTTTTTCTTTTTTCCCTTAAGCTTTGTTTTATTGGCGGGGAGAGGTTCAGGGGCAGAGGACAGTTGTGAAGGGATTGAGAAATAAATAGGACCCAGATACACAATGTAAAAGACACATAAGATGAATAAAAAGAAAGTTTAAAATGTAAAATGAAATGGCAGTCGAAAAATAGAAGATACATAAACTATTTTTTTAAATGTTCTTTCTAACTAAAGTTCAAAGACCACACATTACTTACCTGTCATTCTCCTCGAGGGATCATGTATATTGGCTGCGAGGAAATTGACCCCCATGCCCATTGCCCAAGCTGAGTGGAATTCAATGGCTGCCAAATGGGGCAGAACATCCATCCAAGCTGTTGGGAACAGTATGGTGTCCACTTGGAACTTGGTCACCAAGGTGACAGCAGGATCATGGAAGAGTACATCGAAGCATGTGAAGATCCCAAACTTTCCAAACGGGGTGTTGAAAGTCACGAACTCGGGCTCCATGGGTGCATTGAATTGTTCTTCACCCATGAAAAGGTTTTGCTGTAATGAGCAAACAATGCAGACGAATAAAATTCTTTGAAGCTTCCCAGGACGTTACTCTACATGTAAAATGTGTTCATTCAACAGTGTGCATTACATCTGTGACCACTGTCTTTATGGAAGAGAAGCACCTTAGAAAACCAGAGTCACTCCAGTAGGATGGAGCCAGCGACTCCCTTCCCAGTACAGATGGTATATATGGGTGCCCCTGTCTATACAGACGGTCTTCAGTCTTACAAAATGACAGCGAAACAGACAGCCACCGACAAAACAACTCGCCGTAGGCAAAGAGCTGTGCTCCTTCCTCAGAACTAAATCTGCCCCATAAGGCCCTTTTAATTCATCTTTGACCCACATAAAACCCAAAACCCGAAAGATGACAGAGTAGTTCAATGAAGGTGGCTTCAGGTGACTCTCACCTGTTGAAATATTAGTTGAAGATGTGTTATATTTGTTTATGCTGGGGAACATTTGTTTAGTGATGCAAAGATGTGTTGCATTCTTTTATGTTGCATTTGTTTAACTCTGTGAAGCTGTGTTACTTTGTCTAAGACGCCTGATTGACCATATAGTAAAGTGCCAATAGTTAGGAAGGAGGAAGGATAGATGGGACTGGAAGGCAGAAAGAATAAATAGGAAAAAATCTAGAGAGAAGAGAGCTAGGAGCGAGAAAAAAAGGAGAGGAGGATGCCAGGGGTAAGCCACCCAGCCACACAGCCAGCCATGGAATAAGAAGGAAAGAAAGACATATAGAATAAAGAAAGGCCAAAAGTCCAGAGGCAAATGTATCTAAATAGAAATGGGATAATTTAAGTTAGAAAAACTGCCTAGAAAGAAGCCAAGCTAAAGCCAGGCATTCATCAGTAAGAATAAATCTCCATGTACTTATTTGGGAACTGGGTGGTAGGCCCCCAAAGAGTAAAAATAAAAAATTAAAAAAGAAAAAACCCAACTACATTCACCTACTCCAGTTGGCATACTCCCAAGTTGCTGGATACGCCAGGAGTGCCTTGGGTCTCCTTGTAGGAACTGATTACATCTAAATCCTCCCTTCCTTCTGAAGGTCATTTGTTGCTGTAAATAACAATTGCTCTCCTCCCTTATATTCCATAGTCATTCAGTTAGATAATTCATTAATCAGAATTACCTTGTGGTATCGTGCAACCAGTTTACCCAAGGAATCAAACACCACATCAGTGTTGTACTGGAAACGCCCATCAGGAGGACACTGATGGTCACTAATATTGCACGGCTTCTTGTCTCCCATGTTTGCCACAACATAGATTGAGTTGTTCTTGGCCAGGCAGCTGAGTCTCTCCTGTACCGGGGTGTAGCCAAATCTGGTACATGTCCATTGGGAGAGAATTTTTTAAAAAATAAATCTGCATTAACTTTTAACAAAAATCTATGGTTAGGTATACACAATGATTACAATTAATAGGTAGGAAAAAGGATTAAGAAACGAGACCTTAGAGGACACTAATAGTGAGAAATTGGCAGTAGAAAATTATTCTGGGGTTAAGAGTCCAACCATACCTACTTTTGAATCATAATATGTATCAAATCTATAAATGTGCATGCTGTTATATATTTATTTCAAAACATCTGCAGCATATTCCAGATATTATAAAGCAAAACCTTCCATGCTCTGCTCATGAAACCAGGCCTAGTAGAGGAAGTACTATGTGTGAATCAAAACCTAGAAGAATGAAGCCAGACAGTGGTGGTGTATGCCTTTAATCCCAGCACTCGGGAGGCAGAGACAGGAGGATCTCTGTGAGTACAAGGCCAGCCTGGTCTACAGAGCAAGTTCCAGGACAGTCAAGGCTGTACAGAAAAACCCTGTTTCAAAAAACAAAAAATAAACAAACAAAAATCACAAACAAGCTTAGAAGAATGCTGGCAAGACAGAAGAATAAAGAACACTCTCTACCTAGACAACAGTTGTACTGCAGAATCTGTCTTAACTATTTTGGAATTGGGTAGTCTATTCAAAGGCCCAAAAAGTAAACATAAGTTAATTCCATTATTTCTGTTTTAATTAGCCATGGCTACTCATCTCCCAACCCTAACCTTGCAACAGGAAGCTGTCCTTTTTTGGTGAAGAGTACATACTGCTTGGGAAGCAAACTGGGCAACGAGGACTCTGGGCTCTTGATAGCAAGGTCCTTATCTAAATACCTGCTTCTGAACACACGGATACAGACAAAGAAAAAGCAATCTTTGCACAAATGCTCCATAATTTAAAACCTGATCTTGAGTACCAGGTTATAAGAGACCACCTCCTTCCCCTATTTTGAAGAGGAGATACAGCAAACCCTGAAGAGAATAAGAATCTCAAGATTGAAAGAGTCAAACACCAGCAAAGACATACAAAGAAAGAGCAAGGATAAGAAACTGGAGCTAGGTGGTGGCATGTCTTTAATCCTAGAATCAGCAGTTAGTACAAGTTTGAGAGCAAGGATAAAAGTAGAAGTCTGGTTCCCGAAAATGGAAGAGTAGGGGGCAAGCTTCACTCTCTTGTTTCCACAAATCAGAAAGTTTCAATTTGTGCCTTGAGAAAAAAGAGACAGAGACAGAGAGGGGTAAGGGTTAGGGATGCATCTCAGTTGGTAGAATGCTTGCTTAGCAGCCTAGCATTCCTGAGCTCAGAAACAAACCAACCAACAAACAAAAAGTTGAGAAATATGGGAAGGCCAGAGGCAATGATCACGATAAGCAGCAAAAGGCGTGGATACAATAAAATCAAAAGCTAGTACAAGTGTCAGCACTCAGAGGCACAGGCAGGCAGATCTCTGTGAGGACAGCCTGCTACAAGTTCCAGCAAATTCCAGGCCAGTCAGAGGTGTACACCTAAAGAATGTTAGATTTATTAAGAAAGAAGACTATACCATAAGACTCTGACCAAAGTAGTGAAGGAAAACCCCCTCTGTCCCCCACTCTGATAACACAAGGAAATGAAGATGATCAGAAGCGAAAAAAAAAAGAAAAGAAAAATTGCAATTTTGAATGATACGCCAACAAACTGTAAAAGCTGACACTAAGAAACTAATCTCCACCATCTGAGACTCAACAAATTATACTGGAGCATGGAGACAGCAGACCTGAGATATTCTACAGTCGGTTAAACAGAAAAGTAGGAAGTATACATATCCAAACTCCAAAGCCTGGTTCCCCACCCACTGAGAGATGGTATCTCCAGAAAGAATCCTGTCAACTGAAATGCAGTGAAGTAAGCATACTTAGGTTATGATGAGGATTGCAGGTACCGGCCCTGATAAGGAGAAAGAATTCCAATTGCAATGCAGGCCTTGCCTTCAACTGGAGGCTTCTGGAGTTGATAATCTGCTCTTGGAATAGTGTTGGGACATGTGACCGGTGCCCTAAGCATTTAGGCTGAAGGTTTAGGTATTAAACCGTACGTCATCTGGGCAGTGCTGCCACATGTATGCCCTCATTCCCAGTATTCAGGAGGCAGAAGCAGGCAGATCTCTGAGTTTGAGCCCAGCCTGGTCTGCAGAGTAAGATCCAGGACAACCAGGAATACACACAAAATCCCTGTCTCAAAAAGTCAAACCAACAACAACAATAATAACAATAGCAAATTAATAAAAATAATAATAAAACCATACACCCCAACCCCAGCCCAAAGGGAAGGCATGATGCCTCAACCCTGTTACAACCAGTCCCTCTGGGATTCTGCAAACACTTCAGCTGAAACAATAAGGGAGGAAGTTTTTGTTTATTTTGTTTGTTTGCTTGTTTTTTAATCCAACAACTTAATTCCAGTTGTGCAGAAGCCAAATGGAAAATACGTGACTCATGAAAAAAACATGGAACAAGACTCCTGAAAATCTCCAATCCCACAGACATGAACTTCAAAGAGAAAAACCAGACAATGGACATACAGGCATGAGTATCAGGTTGTTGAACAGAATGGAAGCCACAGACTCATAGATGACATCAGAGAACAGAATTCAAGAGAACATAGATTCCTCATTGAAGACAGTGAGGACAAATAGCTAAATGAACTAAGGAAGACACTATGAGATTTAAAAGAGGGTATGAAAGCCCTAGAAGCAGACTGAATTAAGTGGAAGATGGAATACCAACGCTTAAAGACAGGAGGACGAATTAAGACACCCAGACAACAATAAATAAAAAGAAAGAAGGAAATGCCAGCAGTGCATGCAATATCTAAAGGACACCATTAAAAGGCCAAATTCATTCATGGGCACAGAAGAAGTAAAAAATGCAAGTTAAGGGCATAAAAAGTATATTTATAAAATCAATAACATGGCTAGAGTGATGGCTCAGAGATTAAAAGCACTGGTTGCTCTTCCAGAAGACCTTAGTTCAATTCCCAGAAACCACGTGGTGACTCACAACCATCTGTAATGAGATCTGGTGCTTTCTTCTGGCATGGAAGCATACAGGCAGGAGGAATATTGTAAACATAATAAATAAATAAATCTTTTAAATAAATAAATAACAGAGGAACTAGATAGATGGCTCAGTGGTTAAGAGTACTATTTGTTGTTGGGTTCAGTTCCTAGCACCTACATGGTAGCTCACAACCATTCCTACCTCCAATTCTAGGGCACCCAGGGCATCTTCTGACCCTCCCAGTCACCTGACATGCACATGGCACACATATATACATGAAGACAATACTCATGCACATAAAATAACTCTTTACTTTTTTAAATGGTAGCAGAAAAGTTCCTGCAGTTATGGAAAGAGATGGTCACCCAAATGTATACACCAAACAAGGAAGACAAGAAGAGAACTTTGCTATGTAACAGTGTAGCTAACATTCTAAGAAAACGTTTGGAAAGTCATAGAGAAGCAGCGGGTCACAGGTAAAAGACAAATTTATCAGAATAATGGTAGATTTCTAAAAATAAAAAAATAACATCAAAAGCATGGAGCAATGAACTTCAGATTTTGAAAGAAAATTAACTGTCAACCCGAGTACTATATCCAGGAAAGCCACCCTTCATAACTGAGAGAGAAAGAAAAACGTGCCATTTTAGCCAAACAGAAAGGAGGTCATGGCCATTAAGGATACCCCTACAGAAGAGCCTTGAACGAATTTTACACGTGGAAGAGAGATGCTAATGTCTATGGATTTACAGGGAAGAATAAACCACACTAACACAGTATATAAGCAAAGGAGGACTAGGAAAAGAGAAACATACCAAACATTTTAACAAGAATAATATGACAGCAGTGAATTTGTATCTTTGAATAATAGCTCTGAATCACGATGATCTAAACTCTCTGAAAGACCTAGACCAGCAATTTAAATTAAACACTAGGAGACCCAGCTACATCATATCTCCAAGAAACACACCTCAGATGGTTGTGGTGGTCCTCACCTTGAATCCCAACACTTGGGAGGTAGTGGCAGGGGGATTCTGAGTTCAAGTCAGCCTGGTCTAAATATCAAACTCTAAACCAGGCAAGGTTATATAGTGAGACCCTGGCTCAACAACAACAAAAAAAAAAAACAAGGAAGAAGAAAGCTAGCTGCACAGGGACATTCATGTCTCTCTGCTTCCCAGTTGCAGGTGAGATGTGTCCACCGGCCATGGTCTCACCCTCCTTGCCATAGGGTCTTTCCTGCCATGATAGACTGTACCCACTCTGACTGCAATCCAGAAGAAACTATTCCTTCCTTCCTTCCTCCATCCATCCCGCCCTCTCTTCCTTTCTTTTCCTTCCTTCCTTCCTTCCTTCCTTCCTTCCTTCCTTCCTTCCTTCCTGAAATTGCTCCGTCCTAAATATTTTCCTGGAACAATGAGAACAATGGCTGATACTGAAGGGGAAAGGCATTGCAAACAGAGAAGCCAAGAAAAAAGGCAACTACAGACAGCCTAATATCTTGGGTCATGTTCTTCCTACCAATGGCATCTAAGACCTGAAGCAAGTTATATGCTGTCATCCTTCCAGGCTCAAGAAATATTCCCACTGGGTGTGAGTCCCTTTGGTGCTAGGAAATAGAAACCAGTGTTAGAGCCTTGACTGGTGATCTCATCATTTGTGTTCATCGCCTTGAAAAATATATTCACAGGAGCTGGATCTTAAATCAAACTGGTGAATTGCAGGTCTGTGTGGAAGGCCTGGTTCCTAGTCCAAGGTACTACTTAAAGATGGCAAAACTTTTAGAGGTTGAAACTAGAAGANTTCCTTCCTTCCTTCCTTCCTTCCTTCCTTCCTTCCTTCCTTCCTGAAATTGCTCCGTCCTAAATATTTTCCTGGAACAATGAGAACAATGGCTGATACTGAAGGGGAAAGGCATTGCAAACAGAGAAGCCAAGAAAAAAGGCAACTACAGACAGCCTAATATCTTGGGTCATGTTCTTCCTACCAATGGCATCTAAGACCTGAAGCAAGTTATATGCTGTCATCCTTCCAGGCTCAAGAAATATTCCCACTGGGTGTGAGTCCCTTTGGTGCTAGGAAATAGAAACCAGTGTTAGAGCCTTGACTGGTGATCTCATCATTTGTGTTCATCGCCTTGAAAAATATATTCACAGGAGCTGGATCTTAAATCAAACTGGTGAATTGCAGGTCTGTGTGGAAGGCCTGGTTCCTAGTCCAAGGTACTACTTAAAGATGGCAAAACTTTTAGAGGTTGAAACTAGAAGAACGTGTCATTTTGGGGAGGGAACTGCCGCTGAATAGGTATCAGAACTCCGGCCCCTTTCTCTTTTTTTTTCTTTCTGGCTGCCCTGAAGTGAATTAAGACTGCCCTGCCACGCCCTGATGCCGTAATGTGTGATGTCATCACAGGCCTAAAGAAATGGGGCCAAATGAGCATAGATTAAAACCTCTGAAACTCTGGGTCTCCTTTGTTAGACCGCAGCGGCAGTCTGACTAACACAGGATCTTCTTGATGTTTCCAACAGCCCTTTTCCCAGGTAAAACAACTAGAGATTAGTAATTGAATTCTTCATGTTTCCTTTTTTTTTTCTTTTTCTTTTTGGTTTTTCATGGAACTTGCTCTGTAGACCAGGCTGGCTTCGAACTCACAGAGATCTACCTGCC
>LOEQ01002658.1:311974-323512 GCA_001685075.1 Bramus lutescens | reverse complement strand
TGTATGTATGTATGTATGTATATATGTATGTATGCATGCATGCATCTATCTGTCTGTCTGTCTCCTATTGGTTCTGTATTTCTGGAGAACTTCAACTGGCCCAGTGGTCATTTTTTAGCCTGCCACACACCTTCAAGTATGATACAAATGTATTAGACACTTCCTGCCTACTAAATACTGTGCTAAAGGCTGAGATGCAGCTGTCCCTTTAAGTCTCCAGTCCAGTAATAGGTATTCCTCCTAATTTACAGCCAATAGCAGATAACCTCCTTTTAATTCTTAGTCTGCACTAACTTCTCATCTTGACTTTCAGACATAGTAACTCGTTAACCTTCCGAACATCCTGTAAGGAAAATATTATTTTATCTCCACTCAGAAGTGGGAGAAACAGAGACATAGACAAGTTAAACAGATTACCCCAAATTTAGAAAGAAGCAAAATTGAAGTGTGAACCTAAGTGCCAGCTAGTGAGTTCTGCGTCAGTAAAGGTGTGTCCTTCCTACTTCTTAGCAGAGCGTTTATCTGGGTCTTGTTATCTTTATTCTACAGAGGAGGTGAAAGTGGTACCTTGGTCAGAAGGTCAGACATCTATAAAGTCAGTTGGCCAAATGTTAGTTTTGTTTCTCATTGCCCGTCCATGTTCTTTTATACAGTCAAAGGCCTTTGGAACAGAACAGATTGGAAGAACAATGTGTCACTAACAGTATTGTCTGAACAGATTTTCTGAGTGGTTTCTATTCTAAAGAAAGGTGGGGAGGAGGGGTGTCAGAGCTGAGAGAGAATGCCAGGATGCCAGCATCAGAACACATGAAGAACATGGAGGACTATGTATGGAATTAAACAAGCCAGATTCTGCTCTGCGAGGAAGAAACAATGGTAAAACCAGGGCGGATGGGAGAAAGAAGAGGGAGAGAAAGGGAGTGAGAGGAGCTTGGGGAGGAAAGCAGGGCTAAGGGATGGGGAGCGGAGGCTTGACAAACAGCGACTCAAGCGTTTTGAACTTACAGAAATCGAGTGTGCTTCCAGGTAACCAGGCTGGCAGTGGACATAAATGAAGAGCCGGCACTGGAGCGGACACTTGCCTGAGAGCAGGGTGAAGGGACACCGTGAGGGGAACTTACTCCATCAGATTTTTCAGTTCAATCAAACCCCAACTATCATGACCTAGTAATTCAGGAAGTGGTCATTGAACTGCTATGTGGTCCGGACTTTTAAAAAAACTTACTTTCTCTATGGGTATAGGTGTTTTGCCTGTATGTATGTCTGTATCTCACTTGTGTGCTTGGTGCTCACAGAGGCCAGAAGAGGGGGTTAGATCCTCTGGAACTGCAGTTACAGAGGGTTGTAGCTGCCATGTGGTTGCTGGGAATCGAATCCATGTTCTGGAAGAGTAGCCAGTGCTTTTAACTGTTGAGCCATCTCTCCAGCTCCACTCAGGACGTTTCTGAAGTGGAGGCTCTGACCATTCTGAGTGCAATCAGTATAAAATGTCTAGATGGCAATCCGAAGATCTAACTATGGCAGTAACATTTCAACCCTCACCCCTTGTGTGTGGAAGCAGAGGACCAGCTTGGTTGTAACCCTCGGAAGGGTCATCCATCTCCTTCCAGACACCATCCCTCATTGGCCTAGAACTCACCACTTAGGATATGGTGTCTGGCCAGTGAGCTCTGGGGATCCTCCTGTCTCAACCTTCACAGGGCTCAGATTTATAAGCATACACCAAACCATCCATATTTTTTACATGGGTTCTAGAGGTAGACGTTTAATAACTGAGTTCTCCCTCCAACCCTAAAGGAATATTTTTGCCACTGCCCACACTGAATTTTTAAAAGCTTAATTAGGCTTTTAAAATGTTTAGTATAAACATCTACTCTCTAGCCCACATTCCTTTTTTTTTTTAAAAGGATTTATTTTGTTTCATGTGCATTGGTGTTTTGCCTGCATGTATGTCTGTGAAGGTGCCAGATCCCCTGGAACTAGAGCAGTTGTGAGCTTTCATGTAGGTGCTGGGAATTGAACCCAGATCCTCTGGGAGAGCAGTCAGTGCTCTTAACTAATGAGCCATCTCTCCAGTCCTTCTAGCCCACACTCTATACTAGCATATTCCTGACCAGCTTTATTTATTGTTTATCCAGTCACTAGAGACAAACTTTGAAGCCCCTGAAGTTGGAAACTTTGGGGTAGGGTCTTCTGCCATGGCATAGGGGCTACTAATTTTCTAGAATGAAGACTCTTAAGTTAAGGACCACTATAACCATCTTAGTTATATTAGAAGGTCACACACCTGATCTTTTAACCTCACTTACCCACTGTGTTACACTAAAAGGCCCACATCTCATGAATTTTACTGCCACAAATTCTAGAGTCAGATCATTTTCTGTTCTGTTCTGCACCCTTGGCTCTTCCACAGGCTGGAGGAAGGGTTGGCCAATGGGTGGGTGAGATTAGAGCTGCCTTCGTGTGGATGTGGGCTGTGTGGCAGAGAAGGTGGTTTGCATCAAGGCTCGTTAGGGCTGGGTGAACTGAGGATCAATATCACTTCAGATGATTCTGTTCCAAATAATCATATGTCAGAGCTAGACGAGAGCTTATGATGTGGGATTCCCCTCTGTTTGCTGTGAATATGTTTTTATTACCATTGGTTAATGAATAAAGCTGTTTTGGCCAATGGCTTAGCAGAGCAAAACCAGGTAGAAAATCTGAACAGAATTATAGAAAGTAGGTGGAGTCAAGGAGATGCCATGTAGCTGCCCAAGGAGAGAGATGGCTGGAACCTTATGTTACCAGTAGGCCACAGCCTTATGGAGATACAGAGATTAATAGTAATGGATTAATTTAAGAAAAGAGCTAGCTAGGCAGTGGTGGCACACGCCTTTAATCCCAGCACTCGGGAGGCAGGGGCAGGTGGATTTCTGTGAGTTCGAGGCAAGCCTGGTTTACAAGAACTAGCTCCAGGACAGGTTCCAAAGCTACAGAGAAACCCTGTCTCAAAAATCCAAAAAAGAAAAAAGAAAAAAGCTATCTAGGAACATAACACTTAAGTCATTGGCCAAACACTGTTGTAATTCATATAGCTTCTGTGTGACTTTTCAGGTCTGGGAAGCAGGGAAATGAACAAGCAATCTCTGCCTATGAGCTTAGAGCCTTTACTTATTTAATAACTAATACCTGAGTATTGGCATTTTGCTAGGTGCTTGTGAAACATACGTCTAACACCATAGCTCCTTGAATGATGTCTTTTTCTCTCCTATTGCCTCTTCATCCTTCTAACTCAGGGGTTCTCAAACTTCCTATTGCTGTGACCCTTTAATTCAGTTCCTCATGCTGTAGTGATGCCAACCAGAAAATTATTAACTGTAATTGTGCGACTGTTATAATTGTAACATTAATATCTGATATGCAGATGGTTTTAGGCAACCCCTGTGAAAGGACCGTTTCAGCCCTGAGGGGTTGAAAACTACTGTTCTAACTTGTTCTTATCTGCTTTCCCCTTCTGCAGTGATCCATTTAGGCCACTGTTCTTCAGAAGCTCACTTCATTGTACTCCTCCAAGCTTGGTTGTCCGTTGACTCTCATCTCCAAGGCTGGAGCAGTTTGTTCCATATTGATAAGGGAGTTTCCCCCTTGATCACTGTTACAATCCTTCAAGGACTTCACTGTTTCTACAGTACTAGATTTATGACAAGCTAAATCATTGCTTAGGTGGATAATTGAAAAATGCATGCTGCATGACTCTGCTTATATGCAATTCTTAAAAGGAAAATTGCATTTTTAGGAAATTCCAGAACATTTTTGAAATGGGAAATATATCAACAGTTGCCTAATGTCAAAGGTAGGAACTCACTGTGAAGGACCACACTGGAACTTTCCATGTGAAAGAAAAAAAAGCCTGTCTCCTGAGTGTGATGGCAGTTACACATATATACATTTACCAAACTAACCACTTAAAATTTATGTTTTATTCTTTATATATTGCACATCAATAAAGTAACTTTTTTTGAGAGGGGACCTTTGAAATAGTTTTGCTATTTTGCAATGAGACAAATATGGTTGGTGTGGGAAGTCCTTCTGCATATGTGTTGCTTTTATTGGTTCATGAATAAAGAAGCTGCTTTCAGCCAATGGCTTAACAGAATATAGCCAGGCTGGAAGAGATTATATAGAGAGTAGGCAGAGTTGGGGAGAAGCCATGTAGCTGCTATAGGAGACAGATGCCTCTGCCAGAGTTCACTGAAACTTTGCCGATAGGCCACAACGTCATGGAGATGCACAGATTAATGAAGATGGATTACTTTAGGATATAAGAACTAGTTAGAAATACACTTAAGCGATTGGTCAAACAGTATTGCAAATAATATAGTTTCTATGTGATTATTTCATGGTATGGGTGGCTGGGAATGAACTAACAGCTTCCCCAAACATATGATCAAATGAATTCAGAGGCAGGGTTTAAAATGCAAAGATTAGCATGGGTGCTTCCAGCCAGGGAGCAGGAGACACAGGTGGGCGTGTCTACACTGTTCATTTCTATGTGCCTGCCAGGGTGCAGTGTTTTGTTGCAGCGATTCTAAGGTTTAAAGGTAGAGTTTGCTTGCTTGCTTGTTTGCTAGCAGGGGAACAGTGGCACTGGGGACAGAGCAACAGGCTTTTAGCCAAATCCTCCCCTTAACTCCCAACTTATAAAACACTGCTCTTGGCCTGGAGGGTGACTCACAGCCATGTCTTTAGAGGGGTGTGTGCCTATGTGTGTATTCTCCTAGGGCTAATCCAAAGACTTCTCAAGCACAGTCTTTGTGATATTTGATTTTTCCCTCTATGAACTGAGTTGAAACTTAACTATCCCTAATAAAATCCTCTCTGCTGTTTGTTTTCACTATGATTAGGGGTTAAGGACAGAGACTGAATTCTAAGGCTATCACGGTTTAATTTCCTTCTGGGGAGTTTGATAAGGCATTTTCCCAGTATTGACTCAGTTATTAGCCTGGATATAATACTGGCCCACTCCATGTCTGAATATAGTGGGCAGATTTTTAAAAAAATAATTATTTATTATGTATGCAGTGTTCTGACTGCATGACAGAAGAGGGTACCAGATCTCATGATAGATGGTTGTGAGTCACCATGTGGTTACTGGGAATTGAACTCGGGATCTCTGGAAGAGGAGTCAGTGCTCTCTAAGCCATCTCTCTATCCCCAGTGGGTAGCTTCTTGCACGTGTGTTTGCACACTCGTGTGTGTGTTTACAGTTGGTGGCCACACCCACTCTTCTTTCTGTTCATTTAGAACTGTTTCAAACTCTAGAAAGCAAGAAGCTATGCTAGTTGTCACTGTAGTGCATATGAAATAGTTCCTATGGTTGCAAGATAAACATTATAGGCTTCAAATTACAATTGCAATATTACATTTAAGAGGTTCCACTTACACTCGCTTGGTGTCCAAAACCAGTTGCCCTGACAGACAAACCCCAGAGCTAGCAGAATCATCCCAGGGAGCCCAGGCAATGACAGGTTCAATGAAGTTACCTGCTTTCTCTTCAGCCTCACCCCAGCCTTGGGGTGACGGACATTCCATTTGGGGGAATGAATCACACATAACTTAATCCTAGTAATACCTTAGATTTGCTGGGCACTTTATGCATTTCATGGTGCTTTCACACGAATCATACTCATAACCACCCTAGAAGTGTATTGGACAGATACTAACCCAGCTTTATTGGTGAAAAGCCCAGGCTCAGAAGACATGAGATTTGCCGAAGGTTGGGTGGTGAGTCAGCAGTGAATTGGGAAGCAGACCAACAGCCATGGATGATTAACCAGACAAGGAGAGAATAGAAATCCTTTAAAACGACCACAAAGGGATTAATCAGACAAATATATGAGCAGGCAGCCACAGTTTATTGAATGCCTACTGTGTACCAAGTGTTCTAAGAGGTGCTTCATGTATATTATCATATTCAAGGTCATAAAACTGTGTAGGATCATGATTATATAGGAAAATAACTTTTTAAAGTTATGTCTTTTTTTGAGATTATTCTATAAAGACCTTGTGTCCCTCTTCCCTTTCCTCCCTCTAGACCCCCCATATAGCTCTTCTTGCTCTCTTAAATTCACGACCTCTGTTTTATAGAGGTTGAGGTGTCCTGGACTCTCCCCATCCATGTTAGCACGTCTATTGTTATGTGCTTGTGCAGCTCAAGTTAGGCGGCCAAGTTGGTGAGACTGTATGGATGTAGCTTCTGACATTCCTAGAGGCACAACCTCACAGCAAACTCCCTGGTCCTCTGGCTCTTACAATTGTTCTATTCCATTTTTACCAGTGATCCCCGAGTCTTAGCTGTGGAAGTTCTATTTTAGATGATAAATGATTCTTATCAGCACATTTACAAGGAATACCCCAAGACTCCCCCCCAAACAAGCAACTTATTCAAAGTACTAAAAGGAAATATATTCACCACCCTTTTTATTTTCTTATTTATTTGACAAAAAGACAAGCGCATGATGTAGAATGGTTAAATAGAACTAGTTAATGTATTCCCTTCCTCATGTACTCATTTTTAGGAGAACATTTTTATTATTATAATCTTAGTGTTATAATTATTATACTATTGCATACTAACTGTACAGATTAATGACTTCACTGTGATATTTCCATACATGCATTGGTCATTTCCACCCATCATTCGTTTTATAACCCCACTCTCTTCCTTCCCCTGGTACTTCTTTTAGACACTAGAAGTTCTCTTATACATTCAGATCTGCCTGTTTTGTTTTATTTAGTTAGTTTTTTGTGATCTGGTCTCATGTAGCACAGGTTGATTTTGAACTCACTCAATAGCTGAGGATAACCTGGAGCCTCCAATCCTCTTGCCTTCATCTTCCAAGTGTTGAAATTGAAGATGCAGGGCACCATCCCTGGCTTTTTTTGTTTGGTGGTTTAGTTTCCACCCATGAGAGAGAACATGTGGCACTTGCCTTTCTGTGTCTGGCTCAGTTTGCCCAACAGTTCCATCCATTTTCTTGTAAATGACAGGATTACATTCTTCCTTATGGCTGAATTACACTCCATATTGTCTTTATCCATCCATACCCACTGATGGGTACCTAGGCTGGCTTCACTTAGCTATATTGTGAATAGTGTTTCAATAAACACAGCTAGGCAAGCAACTGTTTTGTATGCTGAATTCATGACTTTTGGACATACATGTATGTGCCCAGGAGTGGGGTAGTTGGGTCATATGGTGGTTCTGTTTTTTGAGGAACCTACATATTATCCTACATATATATACACATATACACATATATACACACATACACATATACATATATATACATACACACATATATACATATATATACACGTACACACACATATATACCCCATACATATATATCCCTCTATATTGATGTACCTCTCACCAATTACTCACAGATTCCTTCCCCCACATCTTTGCCAACATGCTATTTTTTTAAAATAATAGTCATTCTAAGTGGAGTGAGATAGTATCTGATTGCGGTTTTGATTTGCATTTCCCTGATATAGAATATTTTCTATAAATTTATTGACTACTTCTTTTGATAATTATTTATTCAGATAGCTTGCCTGCATGTTTATTGGATTTGCTTGTGTTTGTAGGAAGAATACTCATCATATTCTCCTGAAGCAATTTTTGAAGGAATGCTTTGCTGTTAACTACAGTGCCCACATGCCACACGTCTTTGGTTTCCCCACATTCTGAAGCTTGACATCCTTTGATAACATTTCTCTCCCTCAGCTCCTGGTCACCATCACTGTATTCTCCACTAGACTTTTAGTTTCCACACATAAGTAAGATCACATGACCTCCAGATTCATCCATGTTGTCATAAACGACAAGATTCTTTCCTTTAAAAAATTCCTTTAGTTTTCATTCTGTTGTTTTTCATATCACAGTTTTAAAAATTTATTTACTCGTTTTTAATTTATATGTATGTGTGTATGTGCCTGAATAAGTTATGTGTGTTATTACTTGTGGGTGCCTGAAGATGTCAGAGGGTGTTGGGTCCCCTGGAGCTGGAGTTACAGACAGTTGTGAGCCGCTGTGTGGGTGCTGGGAATTGAACCGGAGTCCTCTGGAAGAGCAGCCAGGGCTCTTAAGAGCTGAGCCATCTCTCCAGCCCTTTTTATTTGTTTTCAGTTTGAGGAATGCCTAGGCTGTTTTTTCACTAGTGAGAGTCATTTGCACCCCCATCAGCAGTGTGCAAAAGTTCTGTTTTCTTTACATCCTCAGCAATAGCTATCTGCTGTCTTTTAATAAGGCATTCTAACATGTGTGAGGTACTTTTTCACTATGATTTTAATTTACACTTCTCCGACGTTTAGTAATGTATAACATTTCTACATGTTATTTACATGTCTTCTGCTGAGAAATGTCATGCAGGTCTTTTGCCTGTTTTAAATTTTTTCCTTCTTTTTTGCTATTCACTTTGTTGTTGTTGCTCACAATTTTGGGGTCATAACCCTTAGGTTTATAATCGGTGATTATTGTTCCCCTTCCATCCACTACCTCTTCACTTCATTAATCATTGTTCTTTTAATAAGAACATCCAGACTTCAGCCTCCACCATTTTCTCAAGCTCCACCATCATTACTACACTTCATTATCATTCCGACTTTCACTTTATTCTCAATCTCACTCCTAGTCCTTCCCTTTTTCACAAGACCGGAAAGAAGCAGTCTCATGAAGAGTACTTCATGATCAGGAACTTCATGTTTCCTGAGTCCACAACTACAAGTATCCTCCATCGTGATAGCACAGATTTGGACACACCATCTTATTATTATTTTTTTTTATTATGTGTACAGTGTTCGTCCTGTATGTATGCCTGCATGACAGAAGAGGGCACCAGATCTCATTACAGATGGTTGTGAGCCACCATGTGGTTGCTGGGAATTGAACTCAGGACCTTTGGAAGAGCAGGCAGTGCTCTTATCCACTGAGCCATCTCTCCAGGACCCCAAGGACACACCATCTTTCTCCAGTCAGTCTGCATATTGTTTAAAACATTTCTGTTGAATTAACTTGTCTGTTAGGGTAGGAATTACGGCTATACTCTCTTTTCCAGTTAAAAAGCTAGAGTTGTTATTTTTGTACTCTAGGAAGTTCATCTACTCTTGTTCTTGAGGATGACTTAATCATACTCACAAGAGACAAGTAGGGTTTCTGCCTTCGCCACTTTCATTTGTATTGTGCTTTGGATCTGGAGGTTTATTGCCTGTCCTTGTCTTTGAGGTTCCTTGTTTGCTATGATCATCACACTTTACTATGTATTCACTTATTCAGCCAACATACGTTTGCCACTCTGTGTAACAGAATGCAGCAAGAATGATATCCAACCCCAGATTCAAATCTAGTGCCATCAACTACATTTTTCTCATCTGACTGTGTTTTTCTTTGGCTGTGTAGCTGTTTTGCAAGTGATAATTTGACTTGGAAGAATAACCATAATTTTGTTTTAAGTTCTGAAAGAAGTAGGAGAGACCTCAGCTTTTGAGGGCCTCCGTGGTTCTTTTCAAATGGTTCCTTTAACCACAAGATGGCCACCGTTGCTCTTACTCACATGCTTCGCATTTTTTACTATTCAGCCAGACGTCTCCACTTCCTTTTATGTGGAGGAAGCTTAGGTTAAATAAAATCTCTTTCCCCAAAGAAGAAAGCAACCAAGAAAGATGAAGAACAACTGTACAGAAAAGAAGGGGGAAAGGAGAACCTTCAGGCTTCATGATTCTTACCCACTAACTTGGTTTATTATCATGGGAGTGGGATACCTCAATCAGAGCTACAAGGTGCCTGTGATCTGGGAATATGACAGATAGCAGGATTTGTGGAGTTCCAGCCAGACTGGCTGAATCTTGGTAAAGAACTCTACAGATATGCACAATGTCCTTTCTTTTCAGTGTGCTGATTTAGAATTGGAAAATATTTGTCTGGTTATTTTTTCTAGAACCTTCTCATTGGGGTTGCACCTCTTAGAAGAAAGATACCTGGGTAAAGAGCATCTGTTTCTGAGTATATGAATGAGCTCTGTTGCCCCCTCTCTTCCTGCCATCAAACGCAGGGCAGTGATAATGTTGCTGCGATTTCCATTCTTTCACAGTCACCACGGCACTTTTACAATGCAGACTGGGGTTATCTATATTTAAGAAAATGAGGGCATTGCACATACTCTGTGGTGTGGAGCAGAATAAAAACGTTGGTATGTGGGTCTTTGACATTGCTCAGTGTGTTCTTGTCGCCAAGCCTGATAACCTAAACATGATCCCTGGGACCCAAATGGTGGAAAAATACCAACTCCTGAATGTTGTCCTTTGACCTCCACCTATGCGCTTTGGTACACACATGCCTCATTCCCAAAATTAATTTGCGTAATAAAACGTGTGTTTTTTAAAAGTCGGTACATCCTTTACCAGTAAAGCTCCTTCATAAATAGGGGCTCCCTTATCTCCCTATACTCATTTGCCATATGGTTCCTCAATCAAAAGTCCCTTGTACAGGTTAGATCAAGTTCCCTTAGCCCCTCCCCCACAGGATGCAAATCCCCCCTCAGCTCCCCTTGGGAGGAACGCCTTTCTGCCTTTCCCAATCCTTTCCTTCCTCCAGATCCACTTTAGACCAACCTCCTCCATCAAATCCTCTCTGACAGCTCCTGCCCAGTTCCTTCTTCCTTCTCTGACCGACCTCCTACTGCACAATGGGGCGGGATAACAATAGCCCTCATTGGCCTAGAGGTTGACCGGTACTGGACTTACTCTTGACTTCCACAAGCTCCCAAGATGGATGTGGACAATGAAAATTCAGACCAAGGTAATGTTGCAAGTAAACAGTAAGACTGGGTCATCAGTTCAGGAGTCCAGCGCGTCCCCCATGGCACAGCTTTAGACCCCAGCCTGACCAAACGTTGGGCAAACGTCAGATTCAGTCACTACCTGCGTGGGGACTGTTGGATCAGCCCTGCCAGGTCTTCCATTTTTCTTCCTGCTCGGCACCTGCTCCCACCTTAAAGCGGCTAATTCTTGAGCCAGGAACATTGAGCACTTATGGGTGAGACTCTGAAACCGAAGAGAGTAAAGGGCTGCTTCTCCAGGGACTGTTGGTCTGTTGTCCACAGAGCCCATCTACCAGGGTCACGCTTTCCCCAAAGGGCCCAACCGGAGGCCTCATTCTAAAGCACAGCAGAATGAGAACATGATTTCACTTGTTTGTTATATGAGGTTTTTTGTTATTTTTTTTAAAAAGGCTATTTTAAAAAGCACCAGTAGAGAAAATCTCTCTCCTCTGGCTGAGCGACATTTCATGTCTGTTCACAACACTATGTCAGTTGAAGAAAAGGGCTAAAGCAGTTCTCTTTCTTACCAGACAAAGGGAAGAACTGGGCGTTTCCCTGGTAGAAGACCCAGATGTGATGAGTGAAGCCTTAGGATTGAAGCTGACTCACCGACATTGGGGGCTGGAGGTGGGTCAGAGCTTTCAAAATCAGCGAGGGCTCCTGCGGCTCTGGT
>LOEQ01002658.1:296533-310990 GCA_001685075.1 Bramus lutescens | reverse complement strand
G
Source organism: Bramus lutescens (assembly GCA_001685075.1). NCBI lineage: Eukaryota > Metazoa > Chordata > Mammalia > Rodentia > Cricetidae > Bramus > Bramus lutescens. Next base: position 310,989 of record LOEQ01002658.1, on the reverse strand, counting down.
GCATGGAGGCAGAATGTTGTATACATAATAAATAAATAAAATCTTTTAAAAAAGAGAGAAATTAGAGTCCACAGAAAAATAGAAGTCACAAAAAATGCTGCCTGCAACCTGCCACAACCCCTCCGCCGTTAGTTGGCCACCAAGCGAACGGATGAACACGCAAAAGGAGAGCTCGTTTGAAGTATGGTTGAAGCCAGTAGCAGGATGAGTCGTCATGCCTGACTAGCTCTGTGAAAACACCCAGCCGTACTGTCGTAATACCAGAAATCAGTGTATGTTCTATATGGAGTAGGTGGAAATAAGCGCGAGTGTGGTATCTCTTTAAACTGGCCGTGCACTCCTGCCGTCCTCATTCTGCAAACACGCTGGAATGCGTCATGCGTTTATTTGTTAGATTGATGTCCTGTACAATGCGATCTGCCTGTGTAGATTACAGTGTTAATGTAGATTAAGATGGTGTTAGTGTAGATTAACAGTGTTACATGGCATACCAAGATATGCTAAGTGTGGTTTTTACTCTCAGGGTCAGGGATGGTAATTTCGCCCCCATCTTCCTGCTGTTATTGTTTTCCAGACTAAATAGTAAGCAAAACTGGAAAAAAATGGAGCGACCTTATAGGTGGTAAAGAGAAAGAGGAGGAGCAATTGCCTGAACGCTGTTTTCTGGAGTCCGTGGTTATTCCATGAAGGAAGCACCAATTTGCACCTAACAAAAGCCAGAANGGGAGTAACGACTTGATTCTCGGGTCGAGAGCTTGCCAGATCCTAGCCAGCCCTCCACACCAAGAAATTCACCCTCTGTATGCCCAGATGCCAAACAGTGGGGCGAACAATTTTTGGAGCAGGCGTTGCCTATGTGGATAGGAATTTTCATTGAAGGGAAGAACTGTGCTAACCTGTGGTGTATGGAATCGGGGCAGTTTTTAATGCAGGAGCTCAGGGAACTTCTGAACGAGCCGAGCCATCAGAAAAGTAACAGCGAGCCGCTGGGCGCTTGAGTGAAGGGACCATCAGATAGCCCAGGCGATTTGATCTGTGCACTGAATATGCTGACTGCGATCCTCTTCCTCTGATTAGAGATGATTTACTTCTAGTCCTGAGGCATGTCGGGAGGAAGCTGAGTGGGGAGAAGACAGATGGGCGTGTCTGACTGCGGCGAAGGAATCGAATACTAGGGCTCCATCTGCAGGCCTTTCCGGACGGTTGCAGCGGCGACCCAGGTGTAGCTACGCAGTGGTCCTGATTCAGGACCGAGGAGAAGCTTTGTATTTTGTCCTTTAGTTTCTGACTGCATCGCTTCCTAGCTTTCAGTGTACAGTTCTTCCGCAGGCTTCATCGGATTTATACCCACATATTTCTTCTGACGAACTTGTAAATGATTCTGTTTATTTAAATTCTGCCTCCGAAAGTACATCGCTAACATAAAAATAATTTTCTTTTTTGAAGATAGTCTCATTATTTGGCTCTGGATGACCTTGAACTCCTAACTCCTAATTGTGCGCCCCACAATTTGCATGGTGATCTTACATCACACAATCCTGCTGAACTCATCACTAGGTCTAGGAGTTTGTTTTGTAGATTCTCTAGAATTTTCTACTTAAATGCTGTCGCTATGAATAAAGACTTTTTTTTTCTTCCTTTAAGAGGTGGGCGCTTTTCGCCTGTTATTCAAGCGTGTTGCGGGTCCTCTGTGCCCCAGGGTTACGCAGGAGAGGTGAGACAGTGTATTTTCCACCTTTCTGACTGAACGCAGAGTACCTGTTTTCATCTTTAGTATGAGGCGAGCTGGAGGCTTCTCAGACAGGGCTCAGCTGGTAAAATGCTCGCTACATAAGCGCCAGCACCTGAGTTCTGATGGTTTCCAGAATCAATGTGGAGAACCACACATGGGGTCTGTAAACCCTCATCAGGAATGGAGACAGAGGCAGGGGAAAATCGCCAGTGTTCACCAGCCAGCAAGTCTGGCCGAATGGATGAGTTCCAGGTTCAGAGAAACCCTATCTCAAAAATTAAGGTGGAAAGCAACAGAGGAAGACACCCAAGTTGTCTTTTGACCTCACACCCACACATGCACGCGCGCGCACACACCCACCCACACATGCAAGCATGCACACGCACGCACTTTGATTATATTCGCTGTTCCTCTTCTTCCCTCCTTATACACCTACCGTATTTCTCCTTGGTCCATGTCTTTATCTTAAAATTACCCAACTTCCACACTTGAGAGAAAACATTTGCTCATTGTCTTTTTGAGTTCGGCCCTTTTCACTGAAGTTAGTTAGTTATCTCCAGTTCCATTCATTTTCCTATAAATGACAATCTTTATGGCTGAATAAAACTGCATCGTGTATATTTATCACATTTTCTTTACCCATCAGTCTGCTTATGGGCATCTAGGTTAGTTCTGTAATTTGGTGGTGTGAACGGTGCCACAATAAACTGGAGTATGTAAGGATTTCCGTAGTGATCTGGCTTTGATTCTTTTGACCATGCACCGAGAGGGGCTGTGAGAGGGCCATACGGAAGTCCTGCGTTTGGTTGTTTTAGGAGTCTGCACACTGATCCCCACACTGGTTGCTAGTTTACGTTTCCTCCAGCAGTGAATAAGGATTCTTTCCCCTCACATCCTTGGCTTCATTGGTTTTGTTTGCTTAACAACATATACATCAAATGTCTTTGGTTTATGAAAGACTGCTCAAGTTATTATCTACTTTTTTCTTGAGTGAGTTTTTGATAGTTTATGTCATTCAAGGAACTTGTCTACTTTATATGTTATTAAATGTGTTGCCATACCTTTTCATAGCATTTTCTCAGTGTTTCAATGTATACTGGGGCTGTAGAAATGTCAACTGTTTCATTACTTAGGTTACTAATTTTTATTATCTCTTTTTCCTGAGTAACCTGCGTAGAATTTATTAATTTTACCAATTTCTTCCAAGAACTAAGGGGTTTCCTTGATTTTTATATTTTTCTTACTTTCAAAATTCCATTCCTACTGTATTATTATCGCATGTTTTCAACTTACTTAAAATGTTTTCTCCCTAGTTTTCTGAGGTGGAGTCTGAGAGTCACCGACAATTTTCCTCATTGCCTTGAGTCTTTTCTTTAGTTTTTAAAAAGTAAATGAATTTATCATGGCTGTGTGTACATGATATGTATATGTAGGAGAGGGCACTGGGGATCAGAGGACAAGTCTGTGGAGTCGGTTCGCTTCTGGAGAGCTCTGTGTGGGTCCCTGAGGCACCAGGAGGCCCACGTCTGCCTTCCCCTGCCAATCTCTTGCCTACCCTTTCCTGCTTTTCTGGTAGATACTTTACACTCTCCGTGTACCTCGAGGAGGGCTTCAACACTATCTCATAAACACTAACCTGCATTTTCATTTTCTTTCAGTTTAGAATACTTTCTAATTTCTCTGTTGATTCTTATTTAATTCGCAGGTTATTCAGAAGTTGTCATTTAATTTACAAATGCTTAGGCATTTCCTAAAGATTGTTTTGTTTGCTTGTTTCCATTTTCATGCCACTGTGGTCAGAGAACATCCTTTGTATGACATGAATTCCTTTAAGTTGATTTAGACTGGTTGTATGGATGAACATGGTGAATATCCTTCATCCACAGAACAAGAACGTGATTTTTGCTATTATGTGGCATGCTCTGTAACTGTTAGCTCTGGTTCCCTTTTCCATACCCCGATTTTCTTATCACTTTTTTATGTGAGTAAATACCTGTTTGTTTTGTTTTTAAATCTCCCTGAAAGCTAGACAAAACAAGAACAATGCAATATGAGGTTTTCTACCATGTGCACGTATGACGTGTAACAAACAACAGCATGGAGGTTGGGCAGGAGATGTGGAAGCGGGCTTTTATGAGTCTCTTACGAAGTCCTTGGAGTGTTGTGGCATCTGGTGAAGGCCAGCTGCGCTGCTTTATGCATTGTACAAGTTATCAACACCTTACTGCATTATTACATTTTCTTAGTCAATTAGCTTTCAAGGAGATGCGAAAAACAAAACAAACATGCATTTTTACCACACAGTTAGCATTTCCAATGTTCTTTATTCTGCTCTGCAGATTGGCATTTTAATTTGTGGTTGTTTTCCCTCTGAAATTTGTTTTTACATGCTTTAATAGCAGCAGATGAGCCCTTGGCTTATGCTTTAGAAAGGTCTTTCCACGAGGTTTGCAGCTCTTGGTCGATACTTTTCCACTAATATTTTAATGGCGTTGCTTCACTGTTTGCTCGTTTGTATTGTTTCCAAAAAGAATTGTGCGATCAGTGGGGCATGGTGGTGAAGATCTGTAATTCCAGCACTTGGGCGCTGGAGGCAGGAGGATCTAAGTTCAAGGCCAGCTTCAAGTGCATACCCAGTTTGAGGTTTCTGTTAGAAGCTGATTATCCTGCGTTGCCTACCTGGCCATTTAGCAGGGGTTAAATTTTGTTACCGTTTCTTTGAACTTAGGTTCACAGTTGGGATTATTCTTATTCATGCTACTTCAACTAATACTGTTGCACAATGGACGGTTTTGCTTTTGCTGGAGACTTGGCAATATTTATGAGTCGATGCTAATGAAGTCTTAGGACTCTAAGGAAAAACAGTGCTTGCACACAGAGACACAGCAATTAATTTCACAGCAGCTATTTCTTGGATGACAGGATCTGTTACCTTGTTTGAATATGTACCTCAACTGCTATCAGAAAGGAAAGCAAGAATTTCTTCATTAATACTTAGGTTTTCAGTGGATGCATTTTCTAAACTCAAGCTGTATTTTAGCAATGTTTGTCAGACCTGGATGTAAGTGCAAACATTTCAACAGACACCCTGCATGCTTTTCTCAATCCCTCCCTGATTTTGAATAAATACTCTCAGCAAGCAAATCTATAAAGAAAGAGCATTGCGTACCCACTACAGTGAATACTGCAAGGGAGAACAAATAACAGGAAGCTTTGGTCAGATGTGCAGAAACTAACATTGCTTTTCTGTTGGGGATGTAGTGGTGTAGCCATGTGGGAGGCAATGCAATGACTCCTCAGAAAATGTGAAATAGAATTACCATGTGATATAAAAGACCACTTCAGGGTTCGTGTCTAGGAGAACTAAAATGAGGACCCGAAAGAAGTTTCAGGGATTAAGAGCCTGTGTTGCTTTTGCAGAAGATCCAAGTTCATTTCCTAGCATTCACATTAGGCAGTTCACAACTGTATGTAATTCTAATTTCAGAGCATCAGACTACCCCTTCTGGCCTCCAAGGGCACCTGATTCACATGTACATACCTTCCCCCACTCCACACAGGCACACACACACACATACCATTAAAAACAGAAACATTAGAATTAAACAGCAACAACAAAACAAAACTAGAAAGAGGATCTCGGCAGTGTACAGTAGCACATACTTGCAATCCCAGCAGAGGCAGGGCTATCTCATTGAGTTTGAGGCAAGCCTAGTCTGTGAGTTCTAAATCAGGGCTGTGCTGCAAAATGAGTCCCCGTCTCAAACACACACACACACACAAACACACACACACACACACACACATGCACACGGAGGGTCTGAAAGAGAGATTTGCTCACTGGTGCTCACAGCAGCACTAGCCAAAGAGCCAAAGGGTGGAAACAACTCATGTCCCCTTAGTGGTGGGTGGACGGAATGTGACACACAAGCACCTTGGACTATTACTCCGACTGTGGGAGGAAGTATGTTCTGGCATATACTGCAACATGGATGAAACTTAAAGATCGTCTGTGCTGTGTGAGTGTGGAATGCCTAGGGTAGTCACTTCATAGAGACAGAAGTGGCTCTCAGAGACTGAGGAAGGCAGCTGCTTCGTGACTATGGAGTTTCAGTTTTGCGAGGTGAGAAGTTCTGAAGAGAGTTGCCCAATTGGGATATTGTCAAACTATTGGATGACATATTTAGAAATGATTAAGTTCTATGGTGTCCACTCTACTATAGTACCAAAAAAAAAACTATAGCAAAGTGCAAAATAAATCAAAAGTAGAGGTGATAGTAAATAAGAAATCTATTCACATAGCACTAGAATTAAAAAAATTGCTGGAATATTTTCTGGAAAAAGAACATTGAGAATTCATCTAGAAAGTCCAGTTTCAAATGGATTCTTTCTTTTTTTTTTGGTGGGAGAGGAGGGCAGGTATGTAGCCCTGGCCAGCTTAGAACTTGCTGTGCAGACCAGGTTGACCTCACACTTGTGGCTCTCCTCCTGCCTCCGGAGTGCTGGGATTACAGGTGTGCACCACTATACCCAGGTCAAACATATTCTTTCAAACCATGTAGGGATAGAATGGCTACTGTCTAAAAATATAGGCATTTCCTGTGTGCTTACAGTCTGAACTATGGAACAGATGAGGCAGTTATTTTAAGCCCTTCTTTATGAAGTTCATTTCAGGGGGTCACATGGTCCCCCAGGTATGGGTTTTGCTTTTCTGTTTCTTCTGTGTTACTCAGTTCCAAGCACTTGAATGGTATTTTGTTTGATGCTAGAATTTCTGTATTGTAAAACACTCTGGGTTTTTGTTCCAAATGATTTGGTTGAATCATTTGAAAAGATTATTTTTAGGATTTGTTAGGTATAGCCAGGTGGTGATGGCGCAGCACTTGGGAGGCAGAGGCAGGAGGATCTCTGTGAAACTGAGGCCAGCCTGATCTACAGAGTGAGTTCCAGGACAGCCAAGGCTACAAAGAGAAGCTCTGTCTTGAAAAACCAAAAAAAAAAACAAAACAACAACAANNAAGCAAACAAAAACCACCACCACCACCACCACCACCAAAATTCCCACCATCTGTTAGGCAGGACTGCAATCATGTTCAGCCTAGAAGTAATTAGTCTTTATTTCTGGGTCCATAACCGTGCTGTGGTACCTTTGTGACCCTGGAGGCTTCCATGTTTGGCTGGTGGGAATGGCTACATTCCTACCCTGTGTGGGTGCCACTCACTTCTAACCATTCCCGAGATTCTCTATCTTGTTTCCTTCGATGAATGACTGACCCGTGTGCAGCTTAGTAGTCAGGTGGGATCTCCCTGCAAACTTCTAGACTGTCCGTTGTCTGTTAGGGCTCTCCTTCCTTCCTTTTACCTGTTCTAAGAACGTTAGTCGCCTTGGTCTTCCCACACCCTTAGCTCTGTCTCTATAACTCTGAGGGCTTGCCCAGCTCTGCCTGGGCCTCTTTTTCTTGCACCGCGGCTTAGAAATTCTCTCAGGACAGTGAGTGGGGAATTGTCATGCATGCCATCCTTCTCAGGGCTCAGGGTCCTTTTGATATCTGGTGCTTTTGAAGCTTGAAGCTGTTGTTTAATGTATTTTGTTAACTTTTCAATTGCTTTAGGTGGGAGGGGGAACCGGCCCCCACTGGTTGTTTCATATTGGCTGGCGGTCAAAGCCTGCAACTAAACATTTAGGCACACTTCTGTCCTGAAAGCGATTTGCATATTTTATGGAATAAAAATAATATATATATATATTCGCAGAGTAAAACACTGGGATTGTTCACTCGAAGATTATTCTTGGCCAAGTGACCTGTCCTTTGCTTTGGTAGCGATGCCGTTGCTCCTGCTAAAATGGTACAACGAACCAAAGCTGCATCAAATCACTGTGTGTGTACTTCACAATGACTGCTAAATGCAACTGTAGCTCTAGGCACAGCCACTTGAGCTGGAGCAGCAGCATTAAATCTTGGCCTCACTCAAGTATGGCCCATTCTGTGGTTTGCTGTAGAGCTGACACGCCAATAACATTATGAGGAGGAAGACGAAACTCAAAGGTAAGATTTATAAACATGTGCTCCCTGCTCTTAGATTAAGTGTCCCTGAAGACTTCAACATAAAGTGGATCTCTCTAAGACAAAATCCCAACCATGCTTGTGAGCTGATGCCTTCTGTTCGGGGTTCGGGTAGCAGTAAAGGCCATCAAGAGACTATGCAAATCTGAGGACAGCAAGTGCTAGCAGTTGGGAGTGCTAGTGGGAGGGAGCATAAAATGCAGCGAAGTAGCAGAAACTTCTGCTAGGAGTAGAGGAATGATGGGAGTGTTTCAGACCTAAGCTGAGTTATTAGAGGGTATGTGTTCTCTCTAGAGCCTGGGTTTGGCAATTACAGCTGTGTAATCCCAGGGGAGTCACTGCACAGTCTTGCTGTGTTTCCACAGCATTACCCAGCAGTGTTGTTGCAGGCATGGAAAAGCAAGGTGGGTGCAGCACACTCGACAGTGGCTATGGGGATCCTCATCATCATTCTTGCTGTTGTTTTGGACAACTTCATGTGCCAGGGAACAAGGGATGCAGAGTGCATGGGGCATCATCGGGGAAGGCCTTGAAAAGGTGGAAGCTGAGTTAGGCTTTAAAGCAAGGGAAAAATTCCAATGAATGAGATATGCAGGGATTCTGGAGTGGAAAATGATCAGGGAGAGAAGGGACTAGTTCAAAGGAAAAAAAAAACATGACAGGCTCTCAAAGACTGGGAAAGAGAAATCCTGATGTCCAGGCCTCACCATTACCTTTGGGGTTGGCCTTGTGCACTGATATTGCTTAGGGCTCTCCAAGTGACTACATGGGCTTCTAAGGCTGAGAACCATTGTTCTAGAGGTAGACATTGTGTCTAATAGTTTGTTTCTGAGCTGTGGTAATGGTATAAGACAGTTGTCAGGGGGAAAAAGCCCAAGTTTATGGATTCAAAGACCATAAAATTCCAAACATTTTCATTTTGTTGAAGATCCAAGGCACAAAGAAATTAGTCAATTTTGTACCTTACATGAGACAGTGATTTCCCAACTTTTCTTTAGCTCTTATCTGTTGTCACCAGTATAAACCCATCTGGTTTTTGTTTTCTGTTGCTGGTAATGCAGCATCGACAGACAGGGGAGGCTGCATAATATTGCAAAGAAGTTTCTTTTGGTTCATGGTTCTGGTCTAAGGTCATATGGCTGCATCTGGTGATGATGGCCTTGTTGACGGAGTCCTGGTGACGCAGAATGTCACACGGCAAGAGACAGAGAGCATGTGCGTGTGTGTATTCTGGTGTCTTCCTGTTCTTATACAGCCACAGTATTAAATCACAGGACTCCACCCGATGACCTTATCTTACCCCAGTTGCCCCCCAAGGCCCCTCCTCCAAGTGCCCCACAATGGAGATTAAACTCCGCCGTGAGTTTCGGAATGGGCAAACCACACTGAAACCATAGCATCTCTTTCTTCTTTTTTCACGCCACTCCTCTTCCCGGCTTTGCCTTGAGATTCACCGCTTTATGGGCAAGGCAGCGCAGTCCTTCCAAAGGCTCTCGGTTCAGGTTGTGGGGTGCTGTGTTTGAATTCATGTGAAGGCACCCAGATGGCCGTAGACCGCATCTGCAGAGCCAAACTGTTTAACGATTCTCTCCTACCTTTTTGAGCCAGGGAGGAAGGATAGCATCCAGTGGAGGGCACACCCTGTATTTTGAGGTGCTCAAGGTGCCAGTGCTCTTACTTACAGTACAGCTCTCCCTCCTCTCTGTTTACAAAGTGGCTCGGACTGAGTCGGGACTGTGGCGGTGAGTCGGGCCAGAGTTTGGGGGGGGGCGGGGACACGACACACAGCATTTGTGGGAAGTCTGTGACTCAAGAGGCAAAAGGTCAGCCACTTTTCATTGACAGTGTTCTTGCTGCCCCAGGTTTATCTCTGGGAATCTTGACTGGTTTCCAGGGCCCCGCTTCACCCCCATTGTTATCTGGAAACACAGGAACAGCACTTTTGTCGTGCCAGACCGGGTTAGATATCGGACCCCATGCCCTACGCCCTTCCCCCATAAGGAAAATCCTACATTCTTCCACAGTAGTTGGAAGAGGATTCTTAAAAACACAAACCTGCTCACGCTCCTCCTGTATGCATCCATCTCTGTCCTATTTATTCTCCCTTCTTCATCTTCTCTCTGGCGCAACAAAATCACCCCAAATACGACCCAACACTGGGGTACACCCTACACCTGGTGACATGCCCCAAATCCCTGGAGATACTTGCCTTTCACTTATTTTCTTGACAGGGTTTCTCTGTGTAACAGCCCCTGACTGTCCTGGCACTCCCTTTGTAGCCTTGAATTCATAGATATCCACCTGCCTCTGCCTCCCGAGTGCTGGGATTAAAAGTGTGTGCCAACATTCCTGGTGCCTTTCACTCTTAAACATGTCAAAAGCTCTGAACCCACGAACGACTTTAGTCCACAGTCATGGTAAAAATTGCTGCGAGTTACACATGCGTGGCTCACACACACCTCAGCTGCCATTATCCTACCTGGAGGTGCAAACATGACTCAGCTACCCCTAGCAGAGCCAGCATCTGTACTCACCAACCACCCTCTGGTCCCCGAGAAACATACGGAAGCAGGGAAGGGAGGCAGGAGAACTAGAGAATGGACCCATTCCTTTCTTTTGTTCGGAAGCGACACAACCAGGAACTGTTGTGCTAAGTTGGTATGCTGAGTTCTAGAACATTCTTACAACAGACACTGACTTGACTCCAGGGCCAAGAACAGCAACTTCTGCGCATCAATGTTTGCTGGGTTCCTCCAGCTGTCTTTGGGCAGTTCTCGCTAAATGCAAACGATTAGCATTTCCTGTTAAAACATTTCTAATAAATAAATGAATACATCATCTTCCAAAGCCGAAGCAGGTCTGCAAGCGGCCTAGGAGCTACTTACTTGGAGCTAAGGACAGACTTGGACCACCCAGCACCAACCCACTGGCCTGGGGCCAAGGCTGCTTTTGTTTGAATTCCTGTATGAGTAACCAACCGCTCAAGCCGACGCCGGCCAAACTCAGTGAAATATTATTTTTAATATTAAATAAATAGATGGTGGGGTGTGTTAATTTTTTTCTCCTTTCAGTAAATTGCAGTATCATACTCCAGAAGCCAGCTCTTGTATTCGGAGTCCTGCAGAAAGAAGGAAGTTCACGTTTTCTTTGACCCCCTCCTCATGGAGCACTTATCTCCCAAGAGACAGAGAAGTCCCAGTTGGGGCTAGCAGGACCCTATTTAGAATAGCTGGAGCTCTGAATGCTAACAAAGCTTGGAAAAGATCACCAACCATTTTTGATAAGTTTTCTAATGGTTTTCTTGCAGTATACAAAAGCATTGTATATAAAAATCAGAGCACACAGACAAACAGTTGAAGTGAACTGTCCAGTGGGAGATGCTTACTGATAAGCACAGCTGAACACTCATCCTGGGTTTCTCATTCACGTGAACATGTCATACTCAATATATATTGACTTGATGGAAATGGACCCACACTATATATGTGTATTTTTTTAAACATGGAGTTAATTTGACATCATTTTCCTGCCAATAAGCTCTCTGCTAAAACTCTTAAAGGCCTGCCTGACATCCTGTCTTGTGCATATGCCACCATGAACTCCTCCAGTCCCTTCTTGTTCTTAAGTTTTTTTACTATTATAAATACAACTAGTTTAGAAACAAGCAAACATGCAAACACAAGCAACCCATATCCAAATCTTTGCTTATCCCTTGATTATTTCCCCAGAATAAATTTCTAAGGCAGATTTCTAAGGCTTTGGCTACCAAATGCCAAGCTACCCTCTAAAATGATTATACCCTTTAAACACCAACACTAGTAGGTAGTCAAAATATCCCTCTGCTACCTCTGGCACACTGCATATTAGTCTAAAAAAGGAGATCTTGGGCAAGTTTTTGTTGTTGTTGGGGGCTGGTGGAGGCGAGCACAGAACCACACATATTGAACAGGAGATGTGGGTAATACATGGCCAGTGAAGGGCTCAGATCAACAAGGACACTGGGATGTGACAGCATCAGGAAGGCTCAGGCATCAGGAAGTGACAAGACCTTCTAGCACTGGGCTGATTGGCTGAAGTAAATACACAGAAGCCCCAAGGAGAGCCAAGCTCGAGATACAGGATTTCCCAAAATAGAGTCTCAGTGACATTTAATCAGTAGGAAAAGACATTGAAGTCAAGGATATCTTGGGGATACTGGGATTGAGCAATTCAGAACCGTTTCTTGGTAGCGGAATTTCTCTCTACCTGTGGCAGGCTGACGTGTATGCCAGAGTTCCAAGAGAGACAGACAGCATCTGCAATGATTCCTAAACTTCTTGAGAATATATCCAGCCCTTCCCCCATCTACTTTTCTTTCTCTTGAGCATCTCACAGGTCTGGCACTTAGAGAACCCCTCTGATATCATAAGGGGTAGGGAATACTCTCTCACAGAAAGAGTGAGAACGAAAGGTAGGACAGAATTCTTCAATAACTACCATTTGATGTGGAATATTTAATTACAAGGGAGTCCCAAAACAGAGAAATAGACAATAGGCCTGAAAAATCCCCAGGGAAGCCAGACATTCAAGTGAGGAATTCTAAAAGTATTTAATCACTAGGTCTTTTATTGTTGTGTGAAGCTTCTCGTGGGGACACAATAGGACATGGTCAGACTGAGATAGATCCTCTCCTCAGCCAGGAAGTCTCTTGCCAGCAGGCATGGCAATCCACCCAAGGGCCTGCTTTTTAGCATACAGCGTCTCCAAAGTGGCAGAATCAATCCCTAAAAGCCTAAATACACTGCATACTACAATGCTTCAGGAAGCCTTTAGAATTCTACAACAAAGAGACAATTATTTAATAAAGCTTTCTGTTGTTTTTAAAAACTCACAAAGTAACTCATGCTAAACTGAAAGAGACATTTTGAAGCAAAACAGGGCACATAACACCCAGATTTAAAAGCCTCTAGAATTTTTTAAAATTGGGTAGGATTCAAGTAGTTTTGTTAGGATTGACCTCGCGTTTCATTGGACCAGTGTTTGCTGGCCACCTCTAACTGGGGTCTCTTATGGGTGTGTTTCTGCAATCAATCTCTTATCTTGGCTCATTGCTCTCTGTTCCTATCTACAGTTCTCAATTCAATGGGACTCATGCTGGACCATCAGGCTGACCAATAACATTCCAGAAATTTCTGTGATGTCAGCAAATGTAAATCCCAGCGTCTGGTCTGATAGACCCAGGGTCAGTGAATGGAGCTGATTCTATTCTATTCTAAAGGAAAAGGAATTGACATTCAGTTAACTCCGTCAACCCAGCCACAGATTGAGAACTGGGCCTTTGTGCTATCAAAAATAAGACACAAACCATTATTAACTGACTTTGCAATTGCCTCAGGGGTCCGAGTCTGAGGAAAAGAACTTCAACATTAGAAATTTTTCTGAAAGCGTCTGATAACCAGTGGAACTTTTAGAATGGACTTGAATCTCTAAGCTGCACAGCCAGCAGCAGCACACAAGCTTCTGTTCTCATTCCATGTGCCTGTGGCAAACATATCCAATCCATCATTGCATTCTTTTCCATTGAGCAGTGTTTACCTCTTAATACGGCATTCCAAGCAACCAATGAATCAGCTGCTAAAAACAAAATCAGCTTCCCTTTCCTGCTTGGCCCTGTTTTGTGGGTGATGCATTCATTAGTCAAGCATGAGGGACAGACGCAGAGTCCCCTGAGCAGAGAAACTTAAAGTCCACTAATGAAGACGACAGATGTAGACATTCAGGGAACTAGATGTAGAAATACGTGGGAATAAAAGTCTAACCTCTCGAGCCTGGAGAGATGGCTCAGTGGTTAAGGGCGCAGATCTGAATTGGATCTCCAGAACCCAGAACCCATGTCAGTGGCTCACAACCACCTTCAAGGGACTCTGACATTTCTGGCCTTCACAAGCACTTGTACATACATGCACATACACAGACACATGCACATACATGTAATTTTTAAAGACAAGAAAAATAAGACTTCTCTCCCATCCTCAATGGCATGACAGTTAATGGCCAATTATTTATTTATTTATTTTTGCCTCCTGTGACTGTTTCTTAAGCACAGGTACAAGGATCATACAGAAGGGATCAAAGTGGTTACAAAGTACAGAGCAAGAATAAGTCTGGGCTGGGGACATATCCAAAGTTACCTTGGGATAATATGGATGTCACCCCTACATGGCCACAGGGTTGGGGGGTCTTGGTCTCAGATAAGTTCCTCGGAGCTTAACAGCTCAGTGAAAAAAGCAGTAGAGACATTGTCCTGTACCCAAGACCAATAAGAAGTTAAATAAAGAAGGCAAGGGAGCAGGAGGCGGCGTGATTCTGTCATCCTGTCACTCAGGGTGCCGAGGCAAGAGGATAGGAGATCAAGGCCAGTCTGTGTTACATCATGAGATCTGTCCCAGAAAAGAAAGAAACAGAAGGTTGTGTGTCTAGGAAGCAATAGAATATGATGATGAGATTCGGTTGAAAACTCCCAGCCCAGGGCTCTTTCTGATATATGTGTGCTTCTTGTGTTCGGATGTAAGCATCATCAGTCAGACATGTGAGGCCAGGAAATTATTTCAAATTGTAGTGATAGGGTGAAAGGGGAGCGGGCCCTGCTTTTCGTCCAGCCCAGCTCCCGCACGGCTAGT
>LOEQ01002658.1:262189-278860 GCA_001685075.1 Bramus lutescens | reverse complement strand
CTATCTATTATCTATCTATCTATCTATCTATCTATCTATCTATCTATCTATCTAGCCACATACACTTACATGTTTAAGAATAGGAATAGTTCGTTTTAATAAAACAATAAGCAACAGAAGCACTCATAAATCTGCCTTTTGAAGGAGACATATGTATTGGCATAGGAAACAAGATGACCACTATCATTTAGTTTGCTCCTTGGAGAATTGTGGCTATGCAGAGTGACTCCTGGATGTGTGTAGATGCTCGGGTGCCATATGGAGGACTTCTGAGGAAAAATCCTAGGTATCTGTTAATGGGCTGTATCCCCTAGGGGACACGCTAAGAGAAAGCATGAAGTCCAGCTCCGCAGAAGCCATGGCTGCCTCACAGGATGAGGCCAGGCGACCAGAAGACAGGAGTTTGCTTCTTCTGCAGAACTCAGGGATGCTCTTGAGAATTACACAACAGACATTTTGTTGTGTAAATGAACTCCTGAAAAAAATACAGATATTTTATATCTGCTATAATTTTAGATACTAAGGAAAATTATATTTGAGATGCTGAGTTCAAGATTAGAGATAGTTTGAATTCTAAACTCTGTGGTTGTCACTTACTACCTGTGTGATCGGGGAACCTTACGTCACCTGCCTTGTTTCCTACGGTCTTGTCTGGTTTTCCTTTGAGGGCTTCTCTTTCTCTTTCCGTCTCTCTTGGCCGCTGTCTCTGACTCCCATCTCTTCTCTCTGGATTTGTGATCTCCCCAGGGTTAGACACCATTCCTTCCCATGACACATGTATCTTGTCTTCAGATCAGGCCAACACATGCTTTGCCCACTACTTTAGTAGATCGATTGCCTGTGCAATTTTTATACTTTATAGGCTCCTTCAAAATCAGAACTCGGTGTCTTTCCAAGTTCATCATTCACCCCTTTCCCTTTCTGCTTTAGTCAGACCATAAAATTGTGAGGGTTTTCTGTTTGTTTTTTTCTCACTTGTTTTATGTTCTCTCTCTCTCTTCTCTTAATTCATGCCTTGTAAACTAGCCCACACCTACCTCCAGCTCTCAGATTAGACCTCAGTTTCTCTGAGATGCCTCCCTTGGTTCTGCTTGTCTAGGCTGTGTCCTCTGTAGTTAACAGTGTGCTAATAATTCTGGAGGATTGCTCACTGCACTGTGGGGACCCAACGGTAGGGGCAATGTGACTGTCACGTATATTTAGAAAACAGTCCCTAATGCAGGCCCAGTGTCTCAGAACAGATACCTGATGTAAGCAATGTAGCAATGGCTAAGAGATTCATAGGCTCTGGGTTCGGATCCTAACTCCACTGCTCAGCAACTGTGTAAACCTTGGCAGGTCTCTGCACTTTGGCTTCCTCATCTGCTAACCTGTGGAAAGTGCTTACACCAGCATTGGGCTAACAAAAGAAACCATACACACACAGACTTAAATAAACAACAAAAAACAGCCTCAGAAGATTGTTTAGTGCATTTGAGCATACACAGACATGCATATATATAAAATGTATGCGACAATAATCAAGGGAAAAGAGGATGTCAATTTGACAGTTGCGGGGAGCATGGGAGGGACTGGAGAGATGAAAGGGAATGGGGAAAGTGATACAACTCAATTTTGATTACAATGTATTAACCTTGTAATTAGATAGCCTAATAAATATCCATTACTATTATCATAATATTTTTTACAGTGCTAAAAATAACCTCCAATTAGCTTGCAAAGCTCAAGTTTTTGTGATGTGCTAGCTCACTTCTGAAATCCTAGCTGAGGGCAAGACAGGAGGGTTGTGGTGAGTTTGAGGCTACACTTTAAGAACATACCTCAAAATGATAACAATTAAAAATGCTGTGTGAAGATCTCTTGTTAAATCAGGTATTCTTGTAGTGTTTACCTCTAGGAAAGTATTTGAATGCTTTGATGGAGAATTATTGGGCAAATTACACAAATAAGCAATTGTATTTTGTGTTAATAATGTTTCAGAGTTCTGTATTTGCAATGCAGTGGGTAGACTTTGAAAATAGTATTGTTAAGCTGGGTGTGGTGGCATATGCCTTTAATCCCAGCACTCGGGAAGGAGGTCTTCATGAATTTGAGGGCAGGCTGGTCTACACACCAAGTTCCACCAAGGTTAGCCTGGGCTACATAGGTAAGACCCTATGTGGTGGTTTGAAAGAATGACCTCCAAAGGGAGTGGCACTATTAAAAGGTGTGGCCTTCTTGAAGTAGATGTGGTCTTGCTGAAGGAAGTTTGTTACTGTGGATGTGGGCTTTGAGGTTTCACATATGCTCAAACCACGCCCAGTGAGACATACCACTTCCTGTGGCCTGTGCAAGACATCGCACTCTCAGCCACCTCTCCAGCACCATGTCTTGCCTACATGCCACCGTGTGCCAGCATGATAATGGACCAAACCTCTGAACTATAAGCCACTCCATTAAACATTTTCTTTTATCAGAGTTGCTGTGGCCATGGTATCTCTTCACAGCAATAAAATCCCCAATAAGAAACCCTAGCTAAAAAAGAAAAAATAAAGGCATTAAGTTTTCATCAGGGATGTGGCCTCCTGAAAGGTTAGCCATGCTCCCTCCAGTCCATGGTCTTCACCCATGCACACACAGAAGACAGTTGTGGCAGGAGCATATGAAGTTGGGAAAGAAAAATTGGTGATGAACTGGAGGGGAGACAATGGAGACTAGTTTTATGCATATGTGAAATACTCAGTTAAAACAGTACTGTCTTTTGCTTTTGTTTTAGGTGGCAATTCTTCCTCCCTGCTGACTTAGTGTAGGCGGAGTTTCTCTGTGTCTCTGCAGCCACTCCTAAATAACCATTCAGAGACTTATTATTAATTATAAAAGTCCGACTGATAGCTCAGGTTGGTTATTAGCTAACTCTTACATTTTAAATTGAGCTCCATTTCTTATCTACCCTCTGCCACATGGCTGTACCTTCTTTCACCACAGCAAGTCATACTACTTCTCTCTGGAACCCCTCCCCCAATTCTGCAAGACTCCTTTTCTTTCTCGCTCTCTTTTTCTGCAAGACCCACCTAACCTCTACCTGTCCAGCTACTGACCAGTCAGCTTCTTTATTGACCGGTTCACAGTGACACATATTTACACAGTGTAAGGAAATATTCCTTCACTTGGTAAACTACCTACTAAGTAGCCTCTGTCCCAAGGCGGCTCTGGGCTGGGGCCTGGCTCTGTGCCATTTAACCACACTTCTGTAATTTTGATCCATACCAAGGTTTGACAATCTGGAAGCTACTTTTTAAAAATTGGTTAAAATCAGCAGCCACCATGATAAAACCACTTAGCAGTACTGGGCTCAGCAGGGAGTTCATGGGAGTTGAGCCTCCCCCCCCCCAGGAATGCTCAGAGGTGACTCAGCAGTCTCTGGGAGACATGCCTGCTGCTGCTACCATCTCCAGGATTGTTGTCACCTTCAGCATGTTTGTCTTCCAGTGATTAACTGGCCTCTTCTTAAATGAGGACAACTCCATGCTTGATAGACAAGAGCCACCAAGAGTAGTGGCTGCAAGTGCTGTTAAGAGCCTTGCCAAAGGTAGCACCCTAGGTTCCAGAGTGATGTGGGATTCCCCTCTGTATGCTATGAATACCATTGGTTAATAAAGAAACTGTCTTGGTCCTGTGCAGAGCAGAATAGAGGTAGGTGGGGAAAAGTAAACTGAATGCTGGGAGAAAGGAGGTGACGTCAGAGAGAAGCCATGGAGCCACCACCGGAGACAGACACAGAAGAACCTTGCTGGTAGGCCATGAGCCTCATGATAAAATATAAAATAATGGAAATGGATTAAATTAAGATGTAAAAGCTAGTCAATAAGAAGTGAGCTAATAGGCCAAAGAATGATTTAATTAATACAGTTTCTGTGTGGTTGTTTCAGAAGTCTGGGAAGCTGGGAAGTGAACAAACAGCCTTCTACTACACCAGAAGGTGTTAAAAGCGCTCCTGGAATGGCCTAGGATCACCTGTTTCCAGAACCAGCTAGGACTGGGATCTATCTATATATCTCAGTTGGTGGCACGCTTGCCCAGCCTACACAAAGCCCTGTGTTTGCTCCTCAGTACTACACAAACCAGGTGTGCTGATGTTTGCAGGTTGATAATCCCAGCACTCAGAAGGTGGAGGCAGGAGAATCAAGATTAAAAAATTTTCTCAGGCAGTTTGAGGCCAGCCTGGGCTACAGTAAGACCCTGTTTTAAAATCAAAAACAAACAAAATTAGCTAATGTTGCAATGCAATTTCCTGGGCCCTACTCCCTTTCCTTCTGAATCAGGGGCTGCATTTTAAATGGACTTTATTATTATTATTATTATTTCTGAGGCATGTTAGAACCAGAAGAAGGTTGGCCAGTTTGAGAAGACTTGGCGATGATGCTGGCTAGTTCTGCTTTTGTGGCAGTGTGCAGGGTGTTTTTGTTTCTTTATACTCCTGTGTGAGGTGAGAAAAATGAAGGCCCAGATTACCCATCATGAAACTTTGGGCTGATTTCTCAGCACTTAAATGACCACCAACCATCAAAGGCCAGCTAGAGGGGCTGATGGAGAAAAGAGCTGTGGAATCTAAGCCTTGCTTCTTTGTGTTCTTTGACGCTGCCAGCATCAGCACCGTTCTGAGGAAAACGAAACTGAGTGCTCTGTTTTCAGGAACTGTCTGCTTAAAAATGAATTTATTCCTTAAGAAATCTGAATTGTGGTAGATGAGTCTTGGTCTGGTACCTTCCTACCGGGTCCTTTGAAGGTAACAAAGATGTCCTGGGGTGCTTGTTTCAGGTGAGAGAAGTGTTTTCTAGGTGACATCTACTCTTAACTGTCACAGATAGATGAGCAGGACTCTCCTCCCTCAGGGGATGTCACTACCTCAGTTTTCCTGTCAAACTCTGTCAGGCTCTGTAACCTGAAACAAAGGGGGAGCTGGCGAGGGTAAAGGACAGGTTCTAATGAGCTGTCCGCAGGGCCCCTCTCGGGGCTGGAAGCCCCTCTCTCTCTTGTCCTGTCTCAGCTCTAACTTGATTCACTGCTGGTGGGGTGATTTCTTTTGGAGCTGAGGAGGTGGCCTGGGGCGGAGAGGCGCTGACTCCTAAGAAGCTTTCCCCATTGTGCACTTCCAGGGCTTGCTGTTTTACTGACTAAGGTCCTCCCACTGCAGCTCAGCTAAACTCACCCACTATCCACACCTACCTAATGGGGGAGACCTACTCAGGCAGGCAGCTGGCCTTCCGTCCCCTGAGAATTTTCCAGGTGTGTTATAGAAATCTTAGAGTTGAGCTGCCTGAATAGGTGCGTTCTCTGAAGAAGCAGAGAGAGTCAGACGCTATGCAAGCCTGTGTGGGAGGAGAGCCGGAGGAGCCAGAGAGCGAGTCACTTCCAGCTGTCCCCTGGTCAAGATGCCGGCAGCAGGTTTAATGGTGCAAGCTGGAGATGCCCTGGCAGGTCTACTTTGAAATGATAGCATAGATTTGTTTCATTTTTATCAGCCCGCTATACCAGTCACTACACAATTCTGCATTTAATATTATAGCACTAAAACAGTAATTACTTTAAATAATTTTTTTATCCAGGAGTACGGATGGTATGAGATCCAACAGCTCTGGGATGTGTGTACACTAGAAGTTTGTGAAGATGTTCTTGTAAAATATTTAGAAGTTTACACAGCAAAATGTCCCTTACCCTCCCATATTCCCAGCGACAAACACTGTCAACGATTCACTGAGCATCGTCAGTGTTCTGCTTAAACCTTCGCTTACTCGTGTATGTACAAACTCTTTTTTTTCTAGAAAGAAGATTATGTTCAACATATTTCTATGTGACTGTGGTTTGTTCTTCTTGAATATTATATATCTGGGGGGATATTTCTTGGGGTTTACCTAATTCTGTCTCATTTAACATCAGTGCAGCATGGCTTTCTAAGGAGAAGCCTTCTGTGTAATCACACCCAGTTAAGGCGAGGCTGCCTGGAGCCCAGAAAGAAAAACGGACAGGGACCAGGTGTGTGTGCTCCCTGGGCAATCCCCGCCAGACAGAGGAAGTCGGGTTTTCCATTCTTGTGGTGTGAGTTTTCCCATTATAATAATTAAAAATATAATTGTTATCCTTAAGCTGGCCTGGTTATTGCCCATATCGAGCTAATTCGCAACATCCCATGCTCCAAACAAAGGCATATCCTGGGAGGCCATCTAGAACATTCCAAGCTATAACTGTCATACCATCCATCTATGATGCTGGGGCTTTCTTGACTATTCTGCCTCTGATTATCACCTTCTTTTCTGAGGTCCCGCTAGAAGCCTATGGACCCTTTAGCACTCATCCCCAGTCTTCCTTGGCCCAGTCCCAGCCAGACCCTCGCCTGGAAAACCAGAGATCCCAACTGTGAGCTTGACTCTGCCATCATCTACTCTTTGGGATGCAATGATCTTCCAGAGAAATTCTGCAGCCCCACTTGGCTCCCTTGCCCACCTCACCTCTCTGGGCAGTGCTAGTCATCAATTCTCCTTTGAACTACTTTTAGGATCCTATGGAGAATACAAGTAACCAACACAAATATTTTCCCTCCTCTTTCTTTTTGTGTGTTTATGAGGGCACGCTCATGTGTGGAGGCCAACAGATTGATGTTTGGTGCCTTCCTCGTTCACTCCCCACCTTGTTTTTTGACAGGGTTCTTCATGAACCTTGAGCTCACCGGTTCATCTGGGCTTGCTGGTCATCGAGCTTCAAGGACCCACCTGTCTCCATCTCACCAGCGCTTAGGTTACAAATGCACACCACAGCACCCAGCTCTTTCTGTGTGTGTTGGGGATTGGAATTCAGATTTCGAGCCTTAAGCAGCAAACACGGTTATTGACTAAGCCATTTCCCCACCCAGCCTCCTTCTCTTCCTCATTTTCTGGTTGGTCTGTCTGTACGTCCATCTGTTCATCCATCTACCCACCCACCCANCTATCTATCTATCTATCTATCTATCTATCTATCTATCTATCTATCTATCTATCTATCTCTATCACCTATCATCTTTGAGAGAGGGTTTTCCATAGCCTGGAATGGTCTAGAACTCATGTTGTAGCTAAGGGTGCTTTTTAATTCCAGATTCTCCTGCCTCCATCTCCTGAAAGCTAGGATTATAGATGTCACCACCACACCTATTTCCCTCTACAACTTAGAAAGATGGCATTATGCTTATATTTTGAACTTTCTTCACATTCCTTAACCAGTTGAAAATATTTGCATTTTGCTAATACAAATTATAATATATGAAGTGATATCTTTGTGGTTTTGTCTTTTGGAACAAATAAGAGCTAAAAACAATAAAACAAAATAAGTCAAAGATAATACTTTGACTGCTATCATACTAAATTAATATCTAATTGATAAATGTTAGCACTTTTAATGCTATCTCTTGAAAACATCTGACTTCCCAAACAGAATGCAGAACTTTAAGATTAATATATGCAGGTGGTAACAGTTCTCCTTGGTCTGAGTCAGAACTAATGCTACCTCTGCTGGAGGGAGCATGCCTGGGGAAGAAGAATTGTCTTTAACTGGATCAATTCCCCTTTCATGAGCTGTCTTCTTCCATGAAGAGATTCAGCATGCATCACAGATGTATCTTGGTGCCTTTATTTGTGCCAAGTCATTGTTATGTCTCCCCTTATCATATTATAGAATATCTGAGGATAGGTACTTCGTCTTTTTGCTGATTAAGTTGTTTTTTAGCACCTAATGCCACACTGGCACATAGCAGGTGTTCAGTCAATGCCTATAGACAGAATGAATAAGTCATGAAGGTAAAGAAACACTGATATTAGGTTATGGAATTAAATTAATCTTAGAGTAAAATGAAAATTAATTGAAACTTAAAGAAAATGTAAACTCTCAAAAGTCTACCAAATTTAGGACTAGAGGATGGCTGGAGGCCCCTGTGTCTTAGTTTCATGGAAATTCTCTCTCTCTCTCTCTCTCTCTCTCTCTCTCTCTCTTTCTCTCTCTCTCTCTCTCTCACACACACACACCACACACACATGGTACACACATATACAGCACACACACACCACACATATACAGTATACACACACACCACACACATACAGTACACACATATACAACACACACACTACACATACAGTACACACATATACAACACACACAATACACACACATACAGTACACAGACATACAGCACACAGAGCACACACACACACACACACACCTTACTTCTTCTACATAGTTTGGACACTCACATAATTCTCCTCATGCTTCTTCCATTTTTAATTTTTCTGTCCAGAAACTGAAACTGTTGTCACTGAAATTAATGTGACATCAGAAAGCAAACACAGTGGTCTTTTATGGGAACAGGACCTCCTTTCTTTGTAAACACAATATCCGGGTGTGGTAGCATTTGCTTGTAATCTTAGCATTTGAGAGACTGAGGCAGGAGGAACCTGAGCTTGAGGTCAGCCTGGGCTACACAGTGAGAGCCTGTTTCAGAACAAAGCAGCAGCAGCCGTCCTTCCTCAAACCCACAAATGGGGGTCCATCATCCACCACAACACAGGTTTAAAATTCTTCTCTCTCTCAAAGGGAGGTTATGGGAATGATTTCCAGGTATGACAACATAAAATATTCCACGATCCTCTGACAAAAGCACAGCATGGTTTTAGAATCCAGTAATGCATGCCTTCTATAAATTCTATCACATGGGAAGCAGCCTGGCAGAGTGGAATGGGGACTCTGGAACCAGACTGCCTGTGTTCTTAGCCTTAGTATTTTGGCTAGCTGTGCCAACTTGGATGAATTGCTTGACTGCTTTTTGCCCTAATTACCTCATCTGTTAGATGGGATAAGACCACCTACTTCAGTTGTTATACAGTCAGAATGAGTTAGTGTTTGTAAAGCACTTAGCCAGTACCTGGAAGACAGTAAGCACTGTATAACTGTTGTTAAATAAATAAAGCCCTACAATGGGCGAGGCAGTTAGAAGCACCAACAGATCCAGGAAAATACTGAACTGTTGCTATCTACTGAATACTTACTTGTGTTTGGTAGCCACGAGTCATTAGGAGAATTGGCACCAACTCTTGTAAAAACTCTGAGAGTACAACAATACTCATTTATTTTTACAGTTTCTTGACTAGCTACTAGATATCAGAAGCCATCTAAATGGTAGGATGGAGTATCTTGGGATATATACTTATTTTTCTTTATTAATTTGTGTGTGTACGTGCACACGCATTCATGCATCCCCATGCCACAGCATGGACGTGGCAGTCAGAGGACAGCTTACGGGAATCCGTGTTCTCCTTCCACCCATGTGGATCTTGGGGCTTGGCCTAGGTGGTCAGGCTTGGCCTAGGTGGTCAGGCTTGGCCTTAGGTTGTCAGGCTTGGCCTTAGGTGGCCAGGCTTGGCCTTAGGTGGTCAGGCTTGGCCTAGGTGGTCAGGCTTGGCCTTAGGTGGTCAGGCTTGGCCTTAGGTGGTCAGGCTTGGCCTAGGTGGTCAGGCTTGGCCTTAGGTGGTCAGGCTTGGTGAGGTCTTTACTTGCTGAGACATTTCCTTCCCTAGGATTCATATTTTTAAAAATCATCACTTTGTTATCAAGGGCTTTGCTGTTTGGTTTTGAACAGGGTCTCACTATGTAGCTCTGGCTGTCCTAGAACTCACTATGTAGACCAGGCTGGCCTTGAACTCACAGAGATCCACTGCCTTTGCCTCCTGAGAGTGCTGGGATTAAAGGCATGCACCATCAGGACCAGCTAGCAAGGGCTTTTTAATATTTCTACATTTCCAAACCAGCCTCAAACCACAGCACAGCTGTTCACTTCACTGAGAGATACTTTCTGAGTTCGAAAGTATTATATGTTTGACAGGACCATTCCACTTTTTCCTCTTTTCTACCCAAATTTCATTGTCAGGCTTCTTATTAATTTGTATCCTCATAAAATCCTTTTCAAATCTGTTAGTTTTCAACAAACATATGATTTGAGAGTTTATAAAAAGAATGCCATTATTTCTTATGTTGTCTGTTAAAGTAGCTTTGCACTGCACGTGTCTGGGTGCCTACCTGTCTTTTCAGACTTATTACATTTCCCTGGGGTCAACTCTTACAGTAGAAATGGCATGCACACGTTAACTTGACTAATTTGCCGAGAGATGCTTTCTTAGAGTCTATGAAGGAGCACTGGCTGTTTCTCCCCAGTGCTAATCAATAATTTACATTTTTAGCAGCCTGGTGGGTAAACACTGATAAATTGATATGACTCCAATTTAATAATGAGGGTGATTTGGGGATGTTTGTTGGCTGTTTTTATTTGTGATCAATTGTCTGTTTTGGAGGGGGTTATCTGGAGAGATTGCTTAGTAGTTAGGAGTACTTATTCCTCTTGCAGAGGACCTGGGCTTGGTTCTCAGCACCCACATCATGATTTACAACTGTCTGTAACTCTGGTTCCAGGGGATCCAACACCCTGTCCTTGTTTCCAAGGGCACTGCACACAGATGGTCCACATACATATATACATGAAAAACACTCATGGACACGAGAAAAAGAAAAAATTATTGTTTTCAGTAAGCAACAATATTCATTTATCCTAAAAATCAAATAATGATGAGAGTGAAGTTATATTTTCACCCTGCTTATTTTCCTAAGTGTTCAGTTATGCACTAAACAGAAACAGGTCGTGAAAGGGCTTTTTTAGTGGCAGCTTCTTTAGCTCCTCTGCCCAGGCCTGTGGCTAATCCACAGCTCAGATCCACACCTCCCCCACCTCCCCACAAAACTTCTATATTTTTTTCATGTTGTGCTCAATCAATGAAGAAGGTTCTTGGGACTAGGAACAAGCAATGTGGGAGGGTTATGAAGAGCTAGCTCTGTAAGAGACGGTCTAGAGATCTGGCATACAATGATGTGAACATGACTAACATACTGTGATATCTTAAAATGGCCAAGATAGTAAATAGTATGCTACATACTGTTTTAAACCACAGTAAACGAGCTAATTTTAATTTTGTATTGCAGCTTGTCTTTAAACAATAAACAAATATTTATGCTCTAATTATGCACCAAATACTTTTCTGTCATGGAAAGTACAAAGAGTTAGGTCTAATGGCTTTGAGTCTCAAGAAACTAGCAATTGCATAAGGGAGATAGTTAAGTATGCATGACAATTAGCTAATAACCCCAGGCAATGTAAAGACACCAGACAAGAAAAGACAGAAAGTCTCATGCCTTTAGAACAGTTATTTGTGCTACAATGATAGAAATGTTTGTTAGGTACCCTAAATGGCTTTTAAATCAAATTAAAAATTATTCATTAATTTCTTTTTATGTGTTTTGTCTGAATGCATTTCTGTGTGCCTAGTGCCCACAGAGTCCAGAAGAAAGCCCTGGATCACCTGGGACTGGATTACAGACAGTTGTTCACTGCCGTGTGGTGCTGGGAACTGAACCAGGGTCGTCTGGAAGAATAGTCAGTGCTCTTAACCACTGAGCCATTTCTCCAGTCCTTTGAAGCATTTTCATATTCTCTCTCTCTCTCTCTCTCTCTCTCCCTCCCTCCCTCCCCCTTTCCCCCTTTCTCCCTTCCTCTTTTTTTCTTTCTTCCTTTCTTCTTATTTATTTATTTTTTTGAGACAGGGTTTCATTGTGTTGTGTAACCCTGGCTGTTGTGGAAGTCACTTTGTAGATCAGGCTGGCCTCAAACTCACAGAAATCCTCCTGCCTCTGCCTCTCAAGTGCTGATATTAAAGGCGTGTGCCACCATGGCCTGGCTTCATGTGCATTTTCTAAGTTGGCCTTCCTAATAAATCTAGAGGCATCTCTACTTGAGAGCAGAGGAAACAGAGGCTCAGAGGTTATAATTCACTCAGTTCACAAGGCAGAGCCAGGCCCAGACTTACTGTCTGCTGCCACTAACTCCTCAGAAGGTTTGTTTAAGTTGGAATTGAAGACTTGCTGCCAAAAATCTTTTCAGGGTCAGGGCAGAACCCAAATATGCTAAGAATACTTTGGTTATGTATTTGCTAAAATTAGGATTATTCCCTCCCCATGTGTTCTAGACAACAAGATTGAGACTTACATTTAGTACAAAATTCACAGATGTTTTTTTCCTTTTTATTGGTGAGAGAAATTCAAACCATAGTGTAATAGAATGGGGCTAGCCTACAAGACTAACTCAGGGGCTGTTTCTGCACACTTTCAGTCAACTGCAGCTTCAGCAAAGTTCCTCCCCCACCCTGAGGAGCATCTCTCCTTAAAGTCACAATACCTGTGTTCCGCCAGCGATTGCCCTGATCTGTCCAACGTGTGCCAGAAATGGGCACTGACACAGCAGAATGAAATCAGTGAGAAAGAATGTAGAAGGCATCATCAGGGGTATGACCATATGATTTACACCCACTTAAAAACAAAACCACATCCTGCTTCAGAAGGACTTCTATCTAGAAAGTTCAGAAGCATTTACTTTGTTCATACATACCGCTATCTGGTTACCTAAGGTCAAGCCACTGTTTACCTTAGTCAGACAGAACCCGGGCAAGACACCTGAAACCGTCTGTTTTCCACCAATCCCTCAGTCTTTCCGTACTAAGCAATAGAGGATACTAAATTATTTCTATAAAAATCACATACGCAATAAGGAAAGTAAAATTTAAAAGAACATGTACGGATAAAGTAAAATTAAAAACAAAAATCGCAACTGGTGGGTGCCCTCTCAATATTTTTCAAAAAAAAAGGGCAGTGCTGCCCTCTACTGTTGAAATGTTAGAAATACGTGGCTGCAGGCTTTGAGCAAGAGTAAGGCCATCTATTACAGCCCTGTCTTAAAACACTGCTTTAGGAGTTAAGAGACACCGTATTCCCCGCAAAGACATTGAATGTGCTCTTTGTTTATCTTTTCATTTGCATCCACCCTGCACCAAAGCACAGGATTTGAGGTCATGACCAAAGAAATGGAGGAGGAAAGGAGGCCACAATTCAGAGACAAAATGTAAGGGATTGGCGCTGGAGAGAGCTCAGCTGTCAGGCTGATCTTCAGGAGAACTCTCTTTCAGCCTGGCCTGTAACCAGCTCCAAAGACGCCAACCAGGCCTGCCTGTAACTCCAGCTCCAAGGTGTCTGATGCCCTCTTCTGGCCTCTGAGCGTATGCACAGGCGTAGCATACATTCACGAAAACACTATAAATAAAAATAAATCTTCCAAAGAGTAGGCATTACCTTAGCCATAAGTCACTGCGTCTACAGACACATCTAGGTAGAAACAGGATACTGTGAGGCGAATATTCTGATTTTAAGGCCTATGGCCTTTCCATTCTTCTCTCATTTTGAAGTGATTTTCTTTTTCTTTTCTTTCTTTTTTTCTTTTTTTGCTAAGGCAATATACTTTGTGACTTTTGTTGTTGTTTTAAGTCAGTGGTTCTCAACATGTGGGGCGAGACCCTTTTGAAGCTGCACGTCAGATATTTATATTACAATCTATAACAGTAGCAAAATTACAGTTATGAAGTAGCAACGAAAATAATTTTATGGTTGGGGGTCACCACAACATGAGGTAACCTCCAACAATATTAAAGGTATTGAAAGGTATTAAAGGGTTGTAGTATTAAGAAAGTTGAGAACCACTGTCTTAGGTGGAAACAAAGATTTCTCCAGATGTTGAAAGAGTTATGGGATGGTTTCTAAAATTTTTTTCTCTTGCAGAGAAATATAAAAGACTATTATTAATATATTTATGTTTTAATTCATTTTGAATATATGATCTTGTTTCTTTTTAATTTTGTTAGCAATCACAGATCTTTACAAAAACTTCTTAGATCAGTAAGTAGCTAAGGCTCACCTCAAACTCTCCCTCAGCCTCGTAAGTGCTGGGTTTATAGGCACGCATCACCACCCATGGCCTCTTTTCTGTTTAAAAAAAAATCTCAGAGTACACACCTGCAAGAAGCCAGATCAAGCCAGATCAGGCATACTTCAAAGAGAGCTCAACCAGTACCTTCCAGCCGCCTAGGGACGAAAGTGTAATCTCTATATGACAATAATAATAACTCAACCACTATGGCGTGCACATTTCTATCTGCTACAATGTAACAGATAAGAATAGTAACACTCAGACAATATTAAGTCACTCGCTGTCTCAACTAGTAAGAGGCAAAGCTGGGATCTCATTCTGAGTCCAAGCTTAGCTATAATTTTCACCTGTGCTGCTCATCATTCAGTAAAAAGCCTAAATAACACTCAAAGCAACGAGTCTGTGCTATTAGTGATGACGACGAATCTTACTAACCCTCAGCAAGCCCTGCTAACATCTGCTGAGTTCCTGGGAAATACAGTTCAAAGAGTTTTCACGCCAAACCTTTCAGCTGCATTAAATAAGTTAATTTTCCCGGCACCCTCACTCTGCAGTAGAACTATTATTATCTTCATATTGCAGGTGAGGAACATGAGCCGCTCAGAGGAAATCCACTTCTAGAGGTCAGGCTTTTAACCATTGTACTATGATACTTAAGTACAAAAAATTATACAGCACAATTTCTAAATGGCTCCGTGGGAGTTAATTACAGTCGGCAGTAATGATAGCACTCCCGGCACTCAGGCCTGTTGGTATCTTCAGAACACAAAGGTCTTTGGAGCCTTAAATAAAACCTGCACACGTGAGTATCCAGTTCAGGATCTAAGTATAGATCCCGTCTGTTCTAGGCCTCATTGGACATGTCCTTCTGGGGGATAAGACACAGTAAGGCATATCCTGACTTGGTACAAACCCTGAGGTGGCTGGGGATGGGGTGGGGTTATGCTGACAGAGGAGTCATACATGAAGAAGGAAGAGAATCTGGGGATAAGCACAGAGTTAAGCTTTCCCAAGGCTCACCCAGGCACATGACCTAGTTAGTCCGGGAGAAGCTAAAAACTGGCTGCTCTCTTTAGCAAGAGAACCTGGTTGCCATCCCAGGACACAACCCCTTAGTAGGTTTGGTGTTTACTGAACCCACCATTTGGCCACACAGTGACTCTTGAATGTATCTTTTCTAACATCTTTGGTTTTGAAAGAAAATGTTTCGGCACAAACTCAACATGAAAATGATATCCTCCCCTTCGCGACAGCGTACATACACCCAAATATAACCACCCCAAAGCATTTTGTGCTCCAGTGCAAAGGGCGCTAAACTTCTCTCCCCCGGCATGTTCCTAAGTTTAGACACCCTGGGTGCTCTGGGTGAAGACTGAGTAAAATGAGCAGGGGTGGATTAGTTTAGTGATCCTGGCAGTTGCCGCTGATGCTCAGCCGCTTGTGTTCTGGGACAGTATTGTTGGTCCTAGAGGCTTCAGATTTCCGAAAGGATATATTCTAAAGGAATTCATTCTCGATACAGCTGTTGCTGTGTGGCTTCCCAATTCCTCTTTTACAGCTTTTTTTTTCCTTTAAGAAAAGAGACTGGGGTTGGGGTGGGTGCCAGAAGGACTCCCTTGAACAGTTTTGGAAACTTGCCAGGAGGCACTGGAACTCCCAGCCTCTCTCTTCTGACCTCAGCTCCCCTCTCCCTGCCANACTCTGCTGGCTGCCTTACTTGATTGTCTGGCTCTTGTCTTCATAAGCCTTTTGCTTGAATTATTTCTTCAGCAAGGAGGCAGTGTTGAGTCAATTCTAAGTCAAAGTGTTAAAATTAGCAATGACCGGGAAGGCATTTTGTTTATTTCAAGTTTGGTATTTTATTTAGGAGGTAGCTTACAAGACTCAAGACAGAAGAGAAGACTGAACACAATCTCCAAGGCTCACATAACTGAGGGATTAAAAAAAAAATGAACATTTGAATCCTATGTAACATAGGCTTCCTTCCTCATCTTTCCATCCCCTAAAGTTCAGGTGTAATGGAAGAGGAAATAAAAACACTATCTGTCTTAGTTAGGGCTACTATTGCTATGATGAAACATCATTACCAAAATCAAGTTGGGGAGGAAAGGGTTTATTAGGCTTATACTTCTATATTGTCCATCATTGAAGGAAGTCACGACAGGAACTCAAACAGGAAGGAACCTGGCAGCAGGAGTTGATGCATAGGCCATGGAAGGGAGCTGCTTACTGGCTTGCTCAGCTTACTTTCTTATAGAACCCAGGACCACCAGCCCAGGGGTGGCCCCACCCACATGGGCTGGACCCTCCCTCATCAATCACTGATTAAGAAAATACCCTTCAGGCTTGCCTACAGCCTGCTCTTATGGCGGCTTTTTCTTAACTGAGGTTCTCTCCTCTCAGATGACTTTAGCTTGTATTAAGCTGACATAAAACTATGCATACGCTATCACAGGCTTGACTGTGGAGCCATTTAGGCCATCATCTCTGGGGAGATGAGTCCGCTGGTAAACATGCTTGCTGTGCAAGGAGGGTCTGAGTTTGGATCCCCAGCTCCCACAAAGAAACCAAGTGTGATAGCCTGCTTATAACTCCCATGCTGGGGAGTGGATGGAGAGCAGAGACAGGCAAGTCTCTGAGCTCATTGCCCATACAATCTAGCAGAATTTCTGAGTGCTAAGTTCAGTAAGAGACCCTGTCTCAGTTAACAGGCTGGAGAGCAACTGAGGAAGACACTGGACGTTCACCACACCTGTGCATACATGTGTACAGATGTGCTGCTTTGTGCCTAACAGAACACACACACACACACA